>VXAX01007751.1:40907-166954 GCA_013399835.1 Leptocoma aspasia | reverse complement strand
GCCTCCTCCCCCGGCGGGGAAGGCGGAAGAGCTAAGCCGCCGCGTCGGTTCTGCTGCGCTCCGGGGTTTTATGCACCTGCCCGGGCTCCTGCTCGCCCTGGAGAAGGAACAGAAGGGACCTGCCCCGGCCATGTGCTCGGTAAGCGAGGCCGGCAGCACAGACCTCTTGGTGACCCGCTTCAGGCAGGTGGAGGAGACGCTGGAGAAGCTGCACCGGGAAAACAGGAGCTTGAAGAATAAAGTGCCTCGGTACAACGCGCTCTGCACCTTGTACCAAGAGTCCGCGCAGCAGCTGAAGCACCTCCAGCTGCAGCTGGCGGCCAAGGAGGCGACGATCCGGGAGCTGCGGGGCAGCCTGGCCCGGCAGCAGCAGCAGCCCCCGGCGCCGGGCGGGGATGCGGCGGCGGGCGCGGAGCCGGCCCGCTCGCTGGTGGAGAGCCTGCTGGAGCAGCTGGGGCAGGCCCGCGACCAGCTGAGGGACAGCGAGCGGCTCTCGGCGCGGAGAGTGGAGGCGCTGAGCCAGGTAAAGCCGGGTGCAGGTGCGCCGGGAGCGGCGGAGCCTTTCCGCGCTGCTCCCCGGAGAGCGAGGGACTGGCGCGGGGCGGAGGGCGCGGGCGTGCCGCCCCCAGAGCGCTCGCTGGGTGCTGCGAGCAGCTGCGGGCGCGCAGGGACCGGCGCTGGCAGCGGGGCGGCCCCGGAGGGTTGGAGCCGCTCCGAGCGATGCCCGCTCCATCCCCGGGTGCCCGAAACAACTCGCCCGTTCGTGTCCAAAGGTGGCGCCCCCTGCGTTCACTTCAAAAAGGCAAACCGTAAAATCCTAAACCAAAAACTTGGCATGGCACTATAGATCTTCCTGCAACTATTTTCATAAGGAGAAAGAAAAACAGTAAAAAACATCCTTGAATTTATCAGATGCAACAATTTTGTTCTCAAAGATAATCAGCTGATGCCACGAATTTTTCTATTATAAAGTCTTTTGTTTAAAGTGCTCTTAAAAGTGGATTTTTGTATTGACAGTGAGGTAGAACGTTCATATTTGAAGAAGTAACTGACAAGTCTGGAGAGATAGATTAGGGAAATCAACCTGAAAACTGCATCCCTCCCCATATCCAGCACAGGTGCTGTTTTGGTTACTGTCATTAAGACTTTCCCAGGTTCAGTCTGAAATTCTCAAAGATCTTTATAGCATTTATTTCTAGATGAAGCTGCATAATTTCCAAACTGAGCAGCAGTACTTAAAACTGAAACAAGAGTTTTTGTCATAAATACTCTCTTGACCTAATGCTTATACAAAACATTTTCCATATATGACACTCACCTAAAATACATTTTAAAAAAGTTCATGTTTGGAAATTTGTTATAAGAGATGATCTCACTGACACTTCGCAGACAGATGACAAACCTGTGGTATCTGAACATATTTGAAAGGCTGAATATCTTTGAAGGGGAAGTTTAGCATTCAGCATGAAGCTAAAGAACCTAAATGTCAGTAATAAGAACAAGTGTTGTTTATCTATGGCAGATGTTAATGTTTATTTATAAGAATAAAATGCTATACCAAATCAGAATGCTGAAATAATTGGCACTAAATAATAACCAACATTTTTGTGAAGCCAGAGGCCAATGTGCTGGCAAAGAGTGTTCCCAGTGATTTTCAGCTCTATTAGCACTCCTGAGAACTGGAATGATAGAGCTGGGATTGTAGCTGTCTCATGGTCTGCACTGGAGGAGCAGTGCTGCAGAGCTTTCTGGTACCAGCATCTGCTGCTTCTTGAGGGTGTGTAAAAACCAGCTTGTTTGTTTACAAAGTCAGAACCGGTGCCTTTCAGGTACATGGATCTACAGGTGGTTTGCACCAGTCACCAATCAAACCTCTTCTTTCTCAAAACACCTGCAGAGATGTTAATGCAGTGTAGATGATCCCACAGAGCTTCCAATAGGACAAGGAGATGCAGAAACAAGGTCCACAGTTGTTTCCTAGGGGTGTGTGAGACCCTCTCAGGTACCTGGGAGTCAGTTGTGGCCAAACTGGAGTCACTGCTGCCACATGGATTTTATTTTCTGCTTGTTTGTCCTTACCATTCCCATCCTTTCCTGGGTGGGGAAGTTGCTCTGTGTGCTACCTCTGTTTTGTCCTTGTGACAGTGCCAGGCAGTGAATACACTTCACTGGATTTGATGACTTAACAGATCCTTTTTTTCTTTTGAGGAAAATCTGTATTATCTGGTAGTTTAGTGTACAGGACCTGTATTTTTCAGTCTCCACAGTTATTCATCTTAAATTACTTTGTTTCTTGTTTTTGTTGCTGCTGTATAGTCATAAAATCTTCCTGATTTTTTGCTGCTTGTTCCTCCATTCTACTGATTAGAAAGTGCTTGCATGGCTGCTTGAGCAGTTCTTGACTGATTGATCCAACAGTTCCAAGGTCTTGTGATCATACAGAAATGAAATGGATTTTGTCTACTTTTTAAGTACTTTGCAATGAGGGCAGGAGCAATAAGCAATTACTGCAATATTGAAGTCAGTCTAAGATATATTTTGGCTTTTGACTTTATTTTGCTTTTAAATAACTTCCCCCTCCCCCCTCTGTTTAGGAAGTGCAGAAGTTGAATCAGCAGCTAGAGGAGAAAAATGGAGAGATACAGCAGATGATAAATCAGCCTCCATATGAAAAGGAGAGAGAAATCTTACGACTGCAGAAGACTTTGGCAGAGAGGGAGAAGGCTCAGGCCACCAGTGATGTTTTGTGCCGTTCACTCACTGATGAAACTCACCAACTTCAACGCAAATTAGCATCCACAGCAGAAATGTGTCAACATCTGGCAAAATGTCTAGAAGAGAAGCAAAGAAAAGAGAAGGGAAATTCAGATGACCAGATACCTACAGAAAGATCTAATCAGGTATTCTTACAGCTACTGTGTGTGTCTTTAAAGTCTTATTAGCTTCTGAGATGTTAATTACAGTATGATAGCTGTAACTGGGGAATGGTGAGAAACAGCCCTTTAAATAATTTCATTTAGGGTGTTAAGACTGCCATGGCAATGGTAAATAATTCTGTGTACCTGAAATTTAGGATGGAAGCAGGTGTCTACCACTTCAACTTCAGCCATCTCATCATGAGAGGCTTTTTTTTGGGGAAGAGAACAACTTGAGAGGTTTCGTCCAACCTCAGCAATTCCATGATTACAGTTCTTCCTTCAATACACAGGAGACAGTACCTACTTTATACCACCCCTGCTTCTGTGCAGCACTAGATGGTGCTGTGATTTTGAAGCTGATCTCTCCTGATTACTTGTTTAGGTATCAAAATCACAAAAGAGATATTTCAAAGCAGTGTTTATATTAAGAACTCTGTAACATGTGGTCTTCTCTGATCAGGATTTGGCTTTGCACACGTAGTACAGACCTACAGAAAGTTTATTAGTGGAATATGAGTCAAGGTATCTTACCTTTCTTTTTGTGCTCTGGGATTCCCCCTGGCCTCTGAGTGCAGGGCAATGCTTCTCTTCAGGAGGGATGTTTAAAAAACACCTTCATAATAGGACAGTGTCAGAAATGCTACTGCAGGGCACAAAGAAGCACCTGGATTTTGGTGTACTTTGCTAATGGCTGTTGAGGCTTCAGTTAAAGTTCTCAGCATGGGGTAAAGGTAGATCATCTTCTCCTGTTCCAGAAGTCCTGATGGTTGAGAGTCATTAGGTAATTCATTAAAACACCATAAGGAAATAACATTAGCAGTGCTGCCTCTAGTAACAGATCCGAGCATTGAGTAGGGTGCTACAGACAGTTCTCACGAAAATGAATTAATTCTGACTTACGCTCTTACTGCTCCACCGTGGTAGTGCTGTTTTCCACATGACCACTCATCTGTACTGTTGTGATGAGCTCTATACATACTCATGTCTGCTTTGTCAAACATCCCAGAAGTGTTTCCAAAGAAAACTTACATTAAAGTTACTTGTAAGAAACAGGAGTTGAGTAGATAGAAGAAAAAAGGACTTTTTAAGGGACTTGAAGCATTTGGCATTATCATATTTAACATGTAATTGATAGACAGGAAGCTTGATTGACTTTGATATATGCAATAAGAAGCTAACCTTGTACAGTGGGGACTTCCCTGTTGAAGAGGAGAAATTTCAGATGCCATTACTAGCTGATTCTAGGGAATTTTGCACAAAAGTGTTCTATATTACTCACGTACACCGGGGTTTTTTTAAGCAGATGTCACAACTGTAAAAAAGAGGTATCATTTTAGTCAATTATTTAGCAAGCAGGGTTTTTTCCCCTCAGTAATTTCTTCCTAGTACTGGCCAAAATTGACAGTAATAACAAAGTAAGATGAAGGCATATCTGTGCCTTTTTCATGCATTCTCCCACTCCAGACAAGTAGTTTTGCAAGGAGTTTGTGTAAACTCTTAAATTCTGTTATGAGGTCTATTTAGTAGCAGTAGCAAGTCCGTAAAAACCTAGATGTATGTCATTACACATCACTTAAAAAAAAAGATTACTTCCAGTTAACAGCACAGCCAAACAGCATCTGAGACTTTTATGTTAAAGTAACACCTAACTTTATCTGAAAATTACAGCTTTTAGACAATGAAACTTCACTTCAAACTCTTATCTGTAACTTACAAGAGGAAAACAGGATGCTAAAACAAAAAGTAGCTCACGTGAGTACTTTCATTTTGTTACAGATTAATATTTGTTAAGTATTTTGTATTAGAGTAAATTTGGAATAGACAAGGTCTGGTTAATCTAATCACATGGCAGTTTAAAGCAAGACAGTTTTTTTTAGTCCTTTCAACACAGCACATAGTTTGTGGTCCCTTAGCTAAGAACAACTTATTACATAATTTCTAACATTACTGGGTTTTTGTTGTTAAAAATACAGTGCAGAAGAAAATTTTCATGTTCCTTCCGTGGATCAGTATTTCACCCCAGAAGAACAGCACTAGGCCCAGGGTGAACACCAATCCCTCCCTTTCCACATTATTTAATATTGTCCCCTTGGACTGGGAGATGGGAAGGCTCCCATGAAGAGTCTGCACAATCATACCCTGCTCTCCTGTACAGTGATTTCCTCACCCTCAGGGGTCAAGTCAGCATGTTACATTATCCCCTAGAGAATTTTGGTCCTGCACATACAGACAGCCTATGAAAGCCTGGAAGGTTGTGTCTTCCTGTTCTTCATGGCTCTCCCGGATAAACTTTCAGGTGGAAGATTTAAATGCGAAATGGCAGAAGTACGACGCGAGTAGGGACGAGTACGTGAAGCGACTCCACTTGCAGCTGAAGGAGATGAAGTCACAGCTGGAGCAGCACCATGGCGGAACTCCAGCACAAAGGAATTCTGACCTGATGCACAAGGAGATATTCCGGTTAAACAAACTACTGGAGGAGAAAATGAATGAATGCATAAAAACCAAGAGAGAACTAGAAGACATGAAGAAGGCTAGTGAAGGAGATAACGAGCGCATACAAATGCTGGAGCAACAGGTCATTAAGTTTTCTTTTTCCTAGAGATGGGAATTCTTAGTTTGTTCCCAGACCAAGGGGGAAAAAGGGATTTCTTTTTTGGACGTTTGCCTGTCTGTGCACATTTGGCTATACAGATACTTAACAACACAGATTTAAAGGAAACTCACCACTTAAAGGACACCATGCAGTTCTGCTGGCCTTAATACAGAATATGAAAAATCTGTAAAAGAAATACAAACACCTTTGAATTACACATACGATAGAGAAGATAATACTGAGATTCTGGGAATAAGTAACAAAGGAATCATAGTCTCAGCTTTTCAATCTAAGCTGCCAATGCTCTGATTTATACAATATTAACATAATAATTCTATTTCAGGTTCTGGTTTATAAAGACGATTTCACATCTGAGAGATCAGACAGGGAACGAGCACAGAGTAAAATACAAGAACTTCAGGCGGAAGTTGCATGTCTGCAACACCAGCTAGCAAGAAGACAGGTAAGAAAGCAGCATGCTCCTTTTTTAATTTAACCATGTCAACAGGATTTGGGACTAAAATATACTTTTAAATATATTAAAAATATCTTAGTATTTCTAAAACAGTTTCAGCTGAAAACAGTTTCAGCAGCTATCAAAAACTTAGATTGTTTCATAGTCAGTTCTGGTGGAGATGCTTCCCAGTTCAGATGTAATACCCCTTTCCAGTCCCCTTTTCTTCTGCTTTTGGATCAACATAGGAAGGGTGAATTCTTAGAAGGCAGAGGACAGCCATAACTCTTGGCATCTTTAAATTAGCACACTAGCTGTATTCTGTGTTTTCTACAAACCTTCTTTACAACAATATTAATAACACCACAAAAATGGACTAATAATTTATTTACAAGTCCTCAGATAAATATTTGAGTGGTGTTTCAGATAAAGCTGATAAAATATCACCTGTTAAAAAATGTATTTTTATTGCATCTTTTTCAAGAGCTCTTCTTTCTCTTTCTAGGACTCAAGAGACACAAGTAGTCATTTCAGAGTTCATGCTGGTAACCAAAATAATTTGTACGTTCAGACGAATGTCGAACATCTGCGAGGCAACAGCCCAGGCCAGACAGGCACGAGAAGAACAAACTCACAGTCTGAACAAGCTTCTCCTCCTGGGGACAATGGAAACTTGGGATCTGAAGGCAGGGCACAGGGTGAACTCAGATGCCCTCATTGCATGAGGTTTTTCAGTGATGAACTCAGTGATGAATTCCTCAAGCACGTTGCTGAATGTTGTCAGTGACCACAGGACGTAAGGGGTGTAAGTCAATCACTACTTTTATTGACATAAAACTTGCTCTATACATATATCTCCTACAGTCCTAAAACAGAGTAATTCAAATGGAGAGCTCTGGGGAATTAGGAGGATGAACATATCTACCTCTTGCTTGATTTTGCCTTCTCTTGGACTGTGTGAAAGGCTTCAAGAGAAAGCAAAGTGTTTTTCTGAAGAATTATTTTTGACAGCTACAAGGAAGGCAAGTGTAATGGAGATTCTACTACAAACTAAACTGAAACCTACGGTGGTAGTTTAGCTTCAGAGTGCAGCTTGACTTTATTTGGGTCTAATTCTCTACCACAGTCTGATGGCTTGTGACAAAAATTACTGAACTTGCAATTTTCCTCCTCTTCCAAAAAATGTAGGCTGAAGAACAGGAAGGAATATTTTGGCAGAAGATAGGAAAAATCTTATTGTGCTTTATCTGGATTAAAAGCGAAAGTATTTTCTTGACTCTTGAGGCTGAACTTTCAGGCATCTCATCTGAAAATACTTCTGTTTAACTGAAATCAGAAGAAGTGAAGAAAACATAAAAGGGCTGGTTATTGACTAAAACTAGCCTGCCTTTTTTTGCACAGAAACAAGGTACAGGGATATTTATATTGTCTGTGCCATAGGTATCTATCTTACAGTTTTGTAAATGTGTATTTGTGTAATTATTGTTTGTATTTCTATTTGACCTAAGGATTATTTTTTATAATAAAAGTGATTGTGCATTTGCATTACTACATTAGAAAAGGGGTAAAGAAAATGTCTTTTGGTATAAGTATTTAAATGTGAAATAGTAACTATACTAAGGGCTAATTAAATGTCATGGTTTCAGATATGAGTTATTTCATTACTTTAGTGATAACCAGATTCTCAGACTATTTTCAAATATGTTGAAAAAAAAATCACTCCTCATGTCTGAGCAGAAGATTGACATTTCAGAGGCACAGGAACACATTTAACCCCCTACCCTGCCACACACATGTGACTATGTCAATGCTAACTTACATTTCTTCTTATCCTGTCTGCACTGGACAGAGCTTCAACAAATAGCAAGGGACTGTTTTGAGAAGGAGTATCAGCAATTAAAGTGTACAGATATAAGAGTGACACAGGTTTTTGCAGCCTTAGCTCCAGGTGAAGCTGAAATTGTTCTCTCACTGTGTCAGAGCAAGAGTTAAGGACAGGATAGAAAGTAAAGGCCTAGTGCAACCATGGCACTTCATAATTATAGACTACTTACTTTGTGTAAGAGTACTCCTGTCTTCTGCTTTGCTTCATTCCCCGTTCCACACTTCAAAAGGAATGTGGATTTTTTTTTTTTTTTTGGGATATTTCCTTTTTGGGATCCTGTTGCAGCCCCAAAGGAAGATGATGGTTTATGCCACTCTTAGCTTAGATGGGATATTACCAAAAGCCATGTCTGGGCCATTGCATGCAGCAAAAAGATTAATCTATTAATTAATCTAATCTACAACTGACTGCAATCCTGTCATTCACTACTAGCTTGTTCTTCCCAACACAACATGCACAAACATGCAGAAAGTTTTTTTTTTCTTTTTTCTTTTAGTGACCATTTTTTACATTGCCTTTTATGGTCTTCGAGATCAGATGCAGCCCAGAAAATTTAAGCTGAGAAACATGATTAAACTTCCTGTGGCATAAGATAATCTTACTTATTTGACTGTTCTCATTAGACAAACCTGGTTTACAGCTTCAGTGTACATCAATATGATAATGCCAGTGATTGATACAGCAAAACAGGGACTTGAGTTTTGTACTGATTCACACTAGAAGACACTTAAGAAAACAAACACAGCAGTGAAGTAAGTTAGGTCTTGGCAGTACCTTTTTTTGATTGCATTGAGATGATGACTGCTTTAATATATAGCAGAAGCTGAAGTCTGCTGTGGGTTTCCATTTATGCTAATCCCTGTGGGTATAGTTGGATAGACTGACCTACAATAAGAAATAATAATTTCTAATAAGAAATAGATGCAGGAATTAGATAGGAGAATATGCAGTACCCAAAAACTAATAGTGCCTATTCTTGTGGATTTAAATTCTGTGAATAAGTCCCTAGTCAAAGCAGAGGTTAGTTTCACACTTATCCTGGGAAAGGAGAGCACTTCAGTACTGGGAAACTGGATATACCTCCAGCAAGGACAACACTGGACCAACAAACAAAAACAGGTGAAGTTACATGTCAAGCACAGATTACAGCTACCACATAAAGCAGTAAGTGCAATAAATGAGGACTGGCATTTGACTATCTGTGGCATAAATCTAGGACAGATCTGCTGGTTTTCTGTACAAAAATGCCTCTCTTCAGAGCTGTTTGACTTTACCTCTACTGAGGTTTTTGGGGTTTTTTTCCCCCAGCTAGTAAAAAGCATGACTGTTTCTTGTTCTGGCTTAACCAAGAAATGTTACACTATGAAGAACTACCACTGTCTTACATGCAAACGTTTGTTTCAGATGATGGGCCATAAACTATTGCCTCTAAGAAAAGTTAGGAGCACTATTTGAAGTGCTTTGACTTTTTACACCAAATTCACTGGTAAGTCTCTTAATAAAACACTACAAAATCTTTACCTGCCCCCTCCTCACCAAGCAAAGCATACACACCAATGCATCCCCAGCAACTGCCACCACCCCCTACCTTCAAAAGTCACATTTCTCAACTTGTAGACCAGAATGCATAAAACCTGTCAGCTCCACTATTCCAACACTGAAGTGAAAGTGGCTGTGAGTTTCCAGCATTTTTGAACCTTTTAAATTAAGAAAAGCTCCTTCTGGTCTCACACTGGTGCTCTCTTCTTCTTGGATAGTTGTCCAAACAGTGTGTCTTGCTTGGTTGAATACCAACAGCAACCTAGCTCCTTTCCTAAAGCAAAGCTATAAAAGCATAATGAGTAAGAAAGTTAACTGCATGCAGTGAAAGGAACTTCAGTAGCATCAACTTTGTGACCTGTCATTATCCATTTGTACTGCACTCATTCACTGAAACACACATCATCTGTATAACTGCAGAAAGATACCCTCACACAAGAGACTCTTGAAATTACACAGAAAAACTTGTCTGACTGTATGGATGGGGCTCAGTTCCTTATTTGCTGTATTGGTAATGAAGATATCCAAGAGAAATAAACCCTATTTTCAGGCAAAGTTAATGCCTGTTTAGGCTTCTGTAGATCTCTCATTCAGGCGAGCACTGCCAATACCAGACAGAAGGCAGACAGAGACACTGCAGTTCCACGGAGGCTGAGTGCAGGCAGGATAACTGCCTCTTCTGGGACTTGTAGGAAAGTGTCTTAACATATTAAAAGCTGCCAAGATAGATTTGTCCAATTCCTTCATGATTAGTTCCTTCTCCCAAAATTTCTCCTTCACCAAATGACTGTTCCTCAGTTTTGCTCTCCAAACCAACCTGAGTCCAGACCCAGGGCAACTCAGCTCCTAAGGATCTGTCTCACCTCACCAGCAATGAGATTTTCAGACTGTATAGCTTGTTCTCATTTCTCCTGGACCTAATTATAATGCACTTTGCTCAGGATTTTAAAGTGAAGGCTGTTTACTAATAACCATGCCGGTTGCCATGCAGAAGTGGGCCCTTAGCACACAATCACGACAACAGCTGTAGGCAACACTGACTCACTGCATCTTACAAAATACAAATGCAAGAAGCCTCAGAAGTTGGTCCCTACCCCAAAAGCCCCAAGGGAGAAAGATCAACAATAATGCTCTTTCCTGTAGCATGGGCAGTACAGAGCCTAAAAGGTTTCTCAAAAAACGTGCAACTTCTAAGTCAATGCCTGCTTTGGGCTTCAATGATTTAGGATGTCACATCTTTTAAAATAAACCTTAAATGATGCCTCAAGATAAGGTGCTCACTAATAATAAAACCAACTACAAGAATAAAATTTGTTCAAGAAGCAGATACCTATGCTTTATGCTTTTTTTTAAAACTTCCATTTCCTGTGGCTTTGCTGCATGTGTATATATAGAAAGCAAGGGAAATTCCAAACAAGATGCCACACCATTATACTCAGAACAGCAGTGCTTCTCATTCTAAAAAAGGGAAGTCTCAAATGCTTTTTCTACAAAATCTATGTGAATTCAAAGTATGCTGTAGTAATATTTCATAGTACAATGCCCCAGTAGTTATCAACTGGGACAGAAGGTGTTTCAGCTAAAAACCTAAAGCATAAGAAATGCTTATGGAGCACTGGGTCAGCCCAGCAGGACCTCAGCAGAGCAATAGGATGTAAGGCTAAGGACTCCTGCCTTCTCACCTGATGCCTCAAATTCTTCTCTGAGGGCAGAGCATAGCCTAGCACCCTCACTGAAGCATTCCCTGAAGCAGCCTGTCCTGGGGGTCAGGGCTCCAGCAGGGGATTTGTAGGGTGCTGCAGGAATTGCTTACACAGGAGCTCCTGGAAGCACCAACCATCCCAAGTGGCACAGCACTTGTATCACCACTCCCACTGCTGCTCAGTGTGTTATTCCCCTTTCTCATTAGTCCACTTTTTACCCCTCCTTTTACACTTGCTGGTAAGAAGCTGCTGGTGCAGGAACACTCCACAACATGTGAAGGGTGTATGGTGTCAACAGGGGCCAACAGCCTCCCTCAGGAGCTATTTCCATGGCACATGGGGCTCTGGTATGGAGAACACTCAATCAGATGGGGGGTTAACAGACAGCTGATTTCAAATAGGTGTTTTTGGTGCCTTCTAGAAGTGTGTACTTAACCACACTCATTGCCTCACCACCCTTCCCCAGACCAACCCTCCAACACATCTTCTGGAGACCTGGCTGATGGCTGGGCCGAGCAGGGCAGCTGGCTGCCTGTGCTGATCCCCACCTCCTCAGGTCACAGGAACTCACCTTGCCTGAAGCTTTCACCTTCTCATTTCTGAAGGAGTGGAAGGGAAGAAAGAGCAGAGGGACCCTCCTCCCCTACCCTGCACTCATCAAATCTCTTTGTCAAATCTGTCTTCATATAAAAAGCATTTTAATTCTCTTTTTTTTACTCATAGACTGATACCTTGGTCACACACAAATATCACAGGCCATTTATACAGGCCTGGTGTGTGCCCCACTAGCTGTCTGGCCAGCACTGGAACACCCCATGCCTTGCTTAGCTTCTTGGTTCCTGCTTCAGCCATGTCCCAAATTTCCCCTGCACAGCCCATAATGGCACATCTGAACGGAACAGTGAGTTTCTCAGCTCCAGAGCAGTCTGGACATGGGCAATACCCAGTTACCTTCCCTGCTGAGACAAAATCCTACACTATGGGAACAGGGCCTTGATGGCACTGAGGGCAAGGTGATGAACTGTCACCTCCCTCCAGCTGTGCCCCCACAGCCCTCCCTAGGCTGTGCCAGCTGCAATTTCAACCAGCCAGCTACCTGCACCTACCACCTGGGCCCCAGGCTGGGAGGAGAGCCACAGGCACACAGACCAGCTCTGGGAGCAGCCCCACTGATGCCTTTGTGAGTGGGCTGGTCCCACTCACAAAACCCTGTTTGTTTCCTGCCCAGTGCAAAGCAGGAAAGAGGTCTCAGACCATGCTACTCAGACCCAGGGCAGGGTCTCCATCTCTTTTAGGAGTCACAGGTGAGAGATGCTCAGATCTTGGACCAGTTGAGCCCAGCTCATACAACAGGGAAAATGAGCAAAGGAAGGAGCTCAGACACCCACAGAAGAATCAGCCCTCGTTCTGTCACTACCACATCTCAGGGAAATTCAGACCTCCAGAGAGGCATGTAAAGGTCCACAGACACTCGAGGAAAAAACATCACCTACCAAGAGAAAGTGGGACCTGGTGGGATGTGAAGTGACTCATGCACACACAGCTGAGCACAGTCTAATAGAGCATCCTACTCCTCTGTCCCACCACCTGAGCTTGCCCTCAGTGATGCAGATCTCATTTAGTGATTCTCAGCTGCTCTTCTGACCTCAGCACTGAGCAATTGCTCCACCTTCTGCAAGGCCTGGTCTTACCTCCCCAGGTGCAAGGACAGAGCTTGTGTCACTCCCAATGACAGGAAGCAGACATCTCTGGAGGAAAAGAGATCTTCCTTTGATCTTGGCTGCTGTCATAAGGGGTGTCTCTATCCTCCAGTCTCTCCTTTCTGAGCAGTCCACTTACCCATTATCAGAGCCCACTTTTGCCCTATTCCAATCCCAGTCAAACACAAAAATGGTTCTTGGGGTATTCGCCATCAGTTCAATGTCACCCAGAACCTGTGACACTGGCCAGCCCAGCTGAGTGCCTCTAATCACCAAGCTTGGTCCCAAAAGAACCATGAAATTGCCCTTCTTCTTGCTTCTTCCATTGAAGCGATCAGTGGTCATTGAAAGGCATTTCAGTTCCAGCAGTAACATCATCACTTTCCCCTGTGGCACTTTTTCAGGGTCAGTCTTCTTGAAAGAGAGACACTCCAAAATAAACAGGGCACAGGTGAGGCCTGGTGGTCTGCTTGACCCAAGGGGGAGGGGTCTTTGACAGCCCAGGGGCCTTCTGCCACGTGCAAGGCATGAATGGGGAGAATTCATTGGAGCACTTGCCACTGAGCAGAAAGGGTCTGGAAAGGGGAATAAGGTATAATTTGTTTTAAAGAAACACCAAAGCAAAGATATGGACTAGCCCAGGGTGTTCTAGAGAATAAAGTCTGTGGCTGAGACCTGGAACCAATGCAGGGTGCGGGCAGGCTTTCCCCTCCCACACAAGATCCATCCTTTGATAACCAGGTACGGAATCCCCTAAACTCTCGGCATGGTGACAGCTCCTGGGGACAGTGGAAAAAAGTGATGAGCACAACTACCTCATCACCCAAAGAATGAGTGACAGCTTATTTTGTGAACAGTTTTTAGGCTTTGTTTTGTTGCACCTACACACACCAGTTGCATGGCACCCCGCCCCCTCCTTCAAAATGTCAGTCTTCAACTCCTAACAATAACCACTCAGGGGGAAAGTAGTGTGTGCTGGCCAGGGTAACTCCTGTGCAGTGGAGACTGCACTGGTCTGGCCTTTCTTCTCAACTCAGGCTGCACCCACCTGGGTGCAGCCTGAGTTTCCTCCTGGTGGTATCTCCTTTGATAGGCAGTGGGCAAATATTAATTTTTACCTCTGTGGTTTCCAGGTGACTCTCTCAGGGAAAGTTTACTGGAGCTTTAATCTTCCTGAAATGGCAGCAAGACTGAAAAACAACTTCCTCTCAGCACAAATGAGGAACTTGAAATGTGCAGTTGTTGCAAAAGGGTGTGAGGACACTCTCCCTCCTGCCTCTGCCCTCCTGCGTGCACCAATGTCACTTGTTACACACACTGGGCAGTAACAAGGTTGGGAAACACTTGAGCAGTAAAAGCCACTCTGACAGCCCAGAAAGGCATGCAAGTGCTACCTTTTACTCTTCCCTGCAGTCAGCTTGTACCTTTGCATCCACAGCAGCTGCAAACAACCTCCATCAGGCAGTCACCATAATCTACACCTGAACCTCTTTCATAGCCTGGGCAACTGAATGATTTTGAGCCAAGCCCTGAAAGGATGCCTGCACTATGGGTACTTGCAAATATTTCTGTTTTGCTGCAATAATGCAAAAACAAGCAGCAAGAACAGACAATAACTTATAACAGGTATTCAAAAAACTGATCTCTTAGGTTGCTTCTGTAACCAGAGGGGCACATAATGTTCTCAGTGTCCACAGAAAAGGACCCCAAAGCCTATAATAAGAAGCTGGGCTTATGTAACTCTTCAGCAGTTCTTTTGAATATTTGAACAGCCTTCTACAAGCTGGGGTTCATTTTCTTAAAAGAGTGAAAATGGCTCATGTTTGAGTGACTTTCAAAGTTCCAGTCTCCTCTATGAAACTTTCTACTTAAGGAAGGCACAGGGCTGTGACTTGTTTAAGTTCTCCTTGTCACTTGTTAAGTGACAACACAGGGGCAACCCTGAAGTGTTTCAAAGATGGTGCTAACACAAACCAGAACAAGTTTTGTGCAAAGAGTGCAACTGTTTTGACATCATTCCAATGAGACAACCCTGTAATTTAATGGAAAAAGCTCTGGGCTAGATACACTAAAAATCCCAGCCTCAGGTCACCTGTACAAACACTTTGTATTGTCACAGGCTACAGACTCCACTTAGGCTCTTCTTTCCACAGTTTCCCACATTACTGAACTGTTTATTTACCCTTCCCTGGTTCTACACCCAAGTTCTCTTAGCCAGTTTTGGCCAGGACCAGCAAGTTCCCTCCACTTGCATTTTTTAACAGCCACAGATTTGATGTGCCCAGGATGAAGAGGCTACTCTGAGGCTTGATGCACTGCTGTAGTTTAAGGCTGTGCCCACATTCAGAGATGGAATACTTGAATAATTACAGTGATCATGCAAATTTTTAAGTGCACTATCTAAATAACAAAACACAAACCCCCACCACCTTTGAAAGCTATATTGACTAAAAATCCCAGCTATAGAACACAGAGCAAGTCTTCAGTACACCCAGCCCCATCCTATCACTTGCTGTCCACTAAGAGGATGTGGTTCAAAACATGCCTTACTCAATGTATATCAACACATCATTAACAGCTATTTCCAAGCAGGCATGGTTTGAATAGTGAAAGTTCAGCTACAACCAAGTTTAGGGAGCACCTTGTAGTGGCAACACTACCTGCAAGTCACCAACAGTCACCAAGCTGTTGAGGGCTTCAATGCACCAAACCAGTACAACCTGTAGCTACACAGTTGTTTATCCTGGTGCAATTCCTCCAATTCCTGATGCAATGGCTCATGAGTCAAGATGAGTCTGATCTACACGAGAGGCTGACAGTCAAAGCAAGTAACAAATTCATACTCCAGGGTAAGCAGATCCTTCACATTTGAAAGCCAGAATCTCTTCCAAGTAACATCCGTGGACTACAGGTTTGGAAAATACCAATTTGTGTGTCCTGGAGTTTGGGATTTCCACTCCAGCTCTGCAAGTGAGAGGTCAAGAAGGGAAAAGGATAATATAAACACAACAAAAGGCTATAAAAGCTTATGAATTTGGAAGCCAAGACTGACCATAAAGGAAGGGACTTTTAGGAAATAAACAGCAGAATATCTTTTAAGCATTCATTAAATCAATAATGGAAAATTCTGCATGCATGCAAGAGTACTTCAGTGAAAAGGACAAGGGCATGGAGCCAGTACCTAAAGGAAACACAAAAAGAAACTTACTGGAACTTCTGAACAAAGACAACAGGTCTAGGCATGAATTATTTGCCTAAGCCAAATTCATGACTATCACACTTGATGGAAAGTTTTCAAAATCCACAGAATAGCTGAGCTTGGGAAGAGGAAGGTCTGAAGATCACGTAGTTCAACATCCCCTACTCAAAGCAGGGTCAGCTAGAGCAGGTTGCCTGGGGCTGTGGCCAGTTCAGGTTTTGACCATCTCAAGGATGAAGAATCCACAATGTCTCCATGCAACCTACTCCTGGTTCAACCACCCTCAGAGTAGAAAAAGTTTTCCTTATGTTTAAATGGAATTTCAACTTGTGCCCCCTTGCTCTCTTGTTTTGTCACTGGATACCACTGAGAAAAGTCTGGATCTATTTTCCATACTGCCCCCATATCAGGTATTTATATGCATTTGGAAGATCCCCCTGAGTCTTCTCTACTACAGGTTGGGCAGTCCCAGCCCTCACCTCTCCTTGTTTGATGGATGCTCCAAGGCCTGAACTATCCTTGTGGTCCTTTACTGGACTCTCTCCATGTCTGTCTCATACTGGAGATTCCAGAACCAGACTGCTCCAGATGTGTCTCACTGGGGTTGAGCAGAGGGGAAGGATCATCTCCCTTGACATGGTGGCAGTGCTCTGCCCAACAGCTGCCACCTTAAGCACAAGGGACACACCACTGGCTCATGTTCAACTTGCCTGTCAAGACTCCTGGGTTAACCTGAGCTTGAGCTATTTGGCAATAGTCAAGAAAGGGAGAAACAAGTCTGTTTTTTATCCTGTCCCTCCTCTCTGACCCAAATCCTGAGGTGGATTTGATGTATTTATTTATTAACTATCACATTCAAAGTATTCAAGATCTACATGTAAATAAATAACCCACGCAAGTACAGAGGAGACACTAAAACACTAGACAAAGACCCTTATCTCAGGAATCAGTGCTGAATAATCAGAAAAATGGCACACTTAGCATGGCTTTTAAAACAAGCCCTTCTGGAAGTGTTTATAAGAAAGACAACACAGTTCATTGTTGGCAGGGATGGATGGTGAAGAGGAAGGGAAAAATCTTCCACTTAATTTTGGCAGACTACAGAAATTCCTCAATTCAAATACACAGGCTTATTTTGAACACTCACCTAACAGACTGATAGAAAATGAGAGAGCCTTGAAAACCTGGGAGGTCTAATGCAGGATCCCATTTTATAGCTAAGGTCTCCTAAAGCACAGCAAGTTAAAATCCTGATAGAACAGTTTCACTATAAATACATTAGACTGTATGTCCTTCTGAAACTCACATGTGTCCATATCACATTTAGGACTCTGATATCAAACTGAAAGATGAAAACAAAAGCAAGGACTTGGACTCTGACTGAGAGAAAAGGACTGAAACCTGATAGAAGTGCAGAGTTCCTGCTGTTCTTATCAAAGTCAGCTGTAACAGAGCAGAAAACACAACAAGCACAAGTGATAACAAAGGACCATGAATTTAAACTAGGGATTCATGGGATACATTAGGTTTTTCAAAGCAACTAGGCTGCTGCTAATCATCAAAAATTTATAATAAAAAAATCTGGTTGAATTTTTTAAATTCTCAAAGACACTCAGTCTTGTTTGGGAAGTAATGGATGAAACTCCACAAGCCCAGAAAGGACAAACATCTTAAAAATGACAACAAACTAACTTCAATCTCCCCTCAAAGGAACAAGCAGATGATTTTTAGTGCCTACCTGACAACAAGGTGGTGATTCATTCTTGACAAATTCATGTTGGCAGAAAAGTTAGAAAAAATAATTATAAACAAATTGTAATCTCTTCTCTGTAAGCATTATTTATAATAACTGTCCTTAAAGTGTGTTATTCTTAATTTACCAATAGAGTAAAAAGTGCTTTCCCTAAAACAAATCAAGTCTTACTTTAGCACATCCTGTTATAAAAAACGCACATAGTTTTCATTAAATCCCTTTTCTCACCTTCTAATGAGTAAAGTCCTTCGTCCTTATTCCTAACTCAACAACAACAGTTGGCTGCTACTCATGGTTGAACTGCTGACTGTTTGTTTCCTCCTTTTTCAGTGTTACAACAGCCCTGGTGAGCAGAAGAAAAACATTAGATATCATAAAATATAATGAGAGTTTCAGTGCCTTTTTCACATGACATTTCAGTAAGTAAACTCTGAAAAACATGGTCTTCAGGGGGGCAAAACTAATATGGGAGAATATACCAGCAAAGCTCCTTAAACATTGATCCTGAACATAACAATGAAATATTTTCATTACTGCTAGGGGATGGGTCAGAGAAGATGTATTAAATACATATGCAGACCCCAAATGCAAATAAGGTGCCAGTGTATAGGTGAAAGGAATCAGAATGGCTTTGGCAAATAGATGGTTTGGAAAAAGCTGGCAATTCAGCAAGTACAGACACAAATTTACACTGTTTGAGAACAATAAACTGCACAAATATGTGACAAGGAATCACTAATGGGCTAATTCCTCAAAAAGGATCAGAGGTTGGATTGAGCCACGGACTGCTGTGAATAAACCAGATATGAAAGTGCAAAGAATAAAGAGAAAAGCTGTCAGCTGGATGTGAAGAAATCCCTCTGCTCTGCTTGGGGTTAACAAAGTACAGCTGAAGTACCACTTCGTGTTTTGAAAATTGTACATCAAGAAAAATCTGGGGAAAAATATTAAAAATATAATAATAATGACAATAATGATAATACTGGACTAGGAGCCACAGGACTTCAACAAAATAGCATAAAATATGACAGCAAAACAGAAGATTGAGGGAAGTCTAGCTACCTCATTGTAGGAGGCAAGGAAACTATGCAGCCCACCTCTAGTCTTTTCAATACAGCAAATGTCATCTGTTTCCCTGACTACCCTGATTAGAAAACTCCATGCAGTGTTGAGTTGGTCCCTAAGAAACACTCTACCCCATTTTCCTGCCACTGTGCTGTGTTACTTCCCTCCTACAAGGAGCCTTGGCAGCCTGTGGAGCCTGCTGCAGCTCTCTGTCAGCTGGCAGCCCTGCTCTGTGGGAGCATCTCCAGGCCAAGCAAGGGCATTCCCAGGGATGGAGCAATCCCTCCCTCCACTGGGAGGACCACATGAGGAACTGAAGAACATACACACAAGCAGCTGCCTCCTGCCATCCTACCCTCCTCAGACACAATGTGCATCACAACCTTTGCAAGAAACCAAAGAGTTCCTGCCATGGCTGCTCTCTGCACTGCCTGCAAAGACCTTCCAAAATCCACGCATATATATATAGCAGGAGAGTGTATATTTGATTAAATCATAAACATGTGTGCATCTACATCTGGTGGTAGGGCAGGAACCCTTCCTGCTGCAGGACAATGCTCTAAGAGAAAGGCTGTTCAGGGATGCCTCGTTCTGTCCTGATGAAGATTTTCCACTACGTACAGAAATGCTGACAGGGGCTCAGACAGACTTTCAGGAGATCTGAAACTGACTCACCTGACCTGCAGATAAGCCCACTCTTAACCTTGACCTTCTGGTTCACACAGCCTCTTTCTTTCTCTCTCTTATCTCCCCTGGTACAATCAACAGTTCAACTGAGGTTAAGTTTCAATAAAAGCTTTTTGGTTCTGCTAAGTTAGCTTGCTCCAAAAACACCAGCTTTTTAAAACTCCCAGCTATCTCCAGGCCAGGTACTTTCACTTCTTTCAAACATCTCATCCTGATTTCATTGATTCCTCAAATATTTTTATTTGGAAATCACTTGGTTCCATGTTCTGTGAAGTGCTTGTCTGGGAGCTGCATCACTTGCATGCATCCTCTAATCCAAGGACACAAAAAATGTTGCATCCCCATTACACTAGCCAGGACCAGAGAAATTATAAAAGCCATGGTTCTTCCAGCTTCCTAAAGCCTCCAGCTACATATACCCAAGTTGTGCTCTCATAAAACTGCACGTTTAGAAGAAGCTGCAATGCCTTTGCCAGCTCCTCAGTTCCTCTTTGTGCCTGCCTCCTCCCTTCTCCACCCTTCCAAGCTTAACCTTTTGTTCCTTTTTTTTCTTGGCTTCTGTACAAGCCTTTCCACTAAGCATCACCACCTTAGGGATGACTGAAATACGGGCTCCCATTGTTGGATTCAGTAACTGTGTCATTTGATCAATTTATACCTTCCTGCTCCTTGACACAGTGGTAATGAAATCACTTCAATGTATTTAATCTGGGCTGGGCTTTAATCAGCACCAGTGACTAATGTACAACAATTGGAAACTAGAAAGAGAAGAAAAAAAAAAGTACACTCCCTGTGCCACCCCTCTATCTTGTAACAAAAAAAAATCCCTGATCCCAGTGAGCAAAGTTCCTGGATTTTTAATGACTGGATCCAATTTCTCAGGCTCCACTTTCTAAATGTCAGCCTCACAGCAGCAGGCTTAAAAAAGAGTCTCGTAGTGCTTAAAGCCCCTACTGCTGCCTTAAAACACAACTGAGACTGGAGTGACTTAACATCCAAGAAGCCTCCACTGCCAGGGACTGCTCAGCAGCTCCAGCAGAGCAGCAATGGGGTGCCACCACCCACAGTGTGGGTGAAATGGGTCAGCACACAGCAGGATGCAGGCAGGTCTGCAGCAGCAGAATATGGGCCAGCTTTGGAGCTTCCCAGAAACCCCAGCCTGTCCAAGTTTGGTGTTGCTAAAAGAGTGCCCAGCATTGCTGCAAACAAAAGACAGCAGAGAAAGGCAGTGAATTTATGGGCAAAGAGATGAGTGGAAGGGCTGATGTGGAAGAAAGGCCAAGAAAGCAATCCTGTCTTTGGCAGGGCTGGTGAGAACAGTACGTCTGGCTTTACCTCCTGCTTCCCTGAAATGTATCCCTGCCAAGTGCAGGTGGCTGTGGGAGCAGGAACAGCCACGGTGCTGCAGATACACTGCTACAGCCATGTCCCAGCTAAGGGGAGGTGCCTCTGGCTGCAGCCAGGTGCTCCAGCTTCAAAAGCAGAGCTATCACATATCCGAAACCAGGAGACATCTGCCACAGGGCTGTTTCTTCTGATAGAAAAGAGAACACTTGCAAGGGCTGAGCAAAGTAAATAAAAAGGGCTGGGGGCCAAAACAAAAGGCAGAAAACCAAGGAGATTTTGTCTGATAGCAATGAGATGAATGCCAGGCAAAATCTTCAGGGAAAAGAATAAAAATCAAGTGAAACAGAAGAAAACACAATGAATACGTAACACTGGCTTTGTATTGCAGCCCAAATAAAATGTGACTTCATACAGAGACACAGCAGAGGAGCTGGAAGGTAACAAAGTCCAGCAGAAATGGAAGTTAAACACCCAACTAAAGTCTGGTGTCATCTTTGATATTACTTCAGGACAAGGGTTATAGAAATATGATATCTTTCACAAGACCAACTAATACCTTGGATAGAAGTCCAGACTTGAGTCCAGAAATGGGCAGTGGAGCTGGTGAAGGGTCTGGAGCACAAGTCTGATGAGGAGCAGCTGAGGGAGCTGGGGGCTTTCAGCGTGGAGGAAAGGAAGCTCATGGGGACCTTATCACTCTCCTACAACAGCCTGAAAGGAGGGTGTAGCTGGGTGGGGGTGACAGGGTGTTGGCCTCTTCTCTGAGGTAAACAACAACAGGACAAGAGGACACAGCCTTAAAGCTGCACCAGGGGAGCTTGAGGTTGGACATGAGCAGGAATTTCTTCATAGAATGGGTGATTAGACATTGGAATGGGCTGCCCAGGGAGGTGATGGAGTCACATCCCTGGAAGGTGTTTAAGGAAAGAACGGACGTGGCACTCAGTGCCATGGTCTGGTTGACAAAGTGGTGTTAGGTCACAGGTTGGACTCCATCTCAGAGGTCTTTTCCTACCTACTTGACTCTGATTCTGTGAAAACAGCTATCCCTCCACTTCAGTTTGGTCTGAAATAGCATTTCATTCTTTTCCACACAATAAATGAAGCCTGTGCCATCTCTCTGAGACAGCAGAATTGTGGTAAGCCTGAAAAATTACTTAAATTTTCCTTCCAATTTTTTCCAAAAAAAAAAAGAACAGCTATTTCAGAGTAAGATTAGTGCTTCAGAACACCTTAAGTTTATTTTTAAAAAAATCAATAAAGGCTTCAACAATAGTACTGCAGTAATTTTCTTATCTCACCTCCCAAAGTTTTCCTGAACAGCTACATTTCTTAGCATGTATGTGGACTTTCCAGTACACTTGAAAAGTGACCTGGTGTCCAAAGTTTTCATAGGATCAATGATACCAGCACGTATCACTGACCTTTAAAGTTTCTTTTTCTTTCTACATTCCCCAAACCCAAAAGTTCAAACTAGTAAAGCCAATGGTGAAACTCCACAGTTGCTGCAAAAGTCACAGCATTTTCCATCCCTGATGTGTAATTTTGGGAAGGCTTTTGAAATCGAATTCCATGCATGCAAAACAGATCGGACTGTCAGGATCAGTTTCCTGTTTTGTTTCAGCTCCTTTTCTTATAATCAGAAGAAGGCAATTTGCTTTTGTAATACTGGGAATTATTGATATTCTTAAGCAGAGCTCAGGTGTTTTCCTTTGGAATCAGAAAAGAAACAAAAACAATTCCAGGGAAGATTTTCCTTTTCTTAAGAGTTGTGTCATTTGGGAGGGGAGAGAGATAAGGAAGGAAAACAGAAGTGGAACTTGGAGAGGACCAGTATAATAACAACAATATAAACCCATCCTCTCCCTCTCTGGCAACTCAGCTTATGTAAAAATCACAGGTCCTTGTCTTAACTGATATGGATTGGCACACCACTCCAAACACAGCCTGAGCTGGTGCTTATAAGCAGAGTACCTCTTGTGAGTCATTCAGGAAACATTAAGTCCTTGGCTGTATCCAGGTTAGTTTTAAGTTCCCTGAACAAACCAGGGCAGGGATCAGGTGCCACAACAAAGACAAAAAGCAGCTGGGAATTGGACAGAGAAACCAAAGGCATCGTGCTAACTTATAAATCCATATCTCATCTGTTGCTATGAACATATTGTAAGTTTTTCTGTGTGTAAGCTTGTTGATCATTTTCTCATGGGAGAACATCTTTTTGCTGTCTTTTACTCTGTATAAGCTTTCTGTAAACAAAATATCTGTGTCTGTTCTTTAAAGACATAGAATTGGTTAGCCTCCTCCTACCTATGAGGAAACAAAACTGAAATTACTTTATCTTTCTGATATTGTAAACTATTCAAACACATTCCCTAGACAAAGCAGCAGCAGGAGCATGGAATGCTCTCTGCTGAGCAGATATAGAAAAATACTAGAATTATAGAGTCATTTTAATAAATCATATTAGCCTTCTGAAATTGTCGTCAAGAGTCTTTTCTTCAATGCATAGACCACAACAATAGTCATCACCACTGTACAGCTTGGGTTGCCTTCTAATAAATTACATAAAGACAACATACAAAATAGGACAACATACATCAGAAGGGAACCAAATAGATACACAAAGGCTTTAACCTAAGGAAACATTAAATAAGCTCAAACTTCTTAAGTAGGATGAAAAATGACTGATGGGTGAAGTTTATCAAATTAGGAGTGAGCAATGTGGTGAATGGAAGATTAGTACATACTGCTTTTCATAATGCAGGGATTCAGTATCAAGTGAAAATAAATCCCCAAACAAACCCAACCCAAAAGGTCATTTCATAACAAAAGGTATAATCAGACTTGGGAACTCACTGCCATGGGATGTTTTGGATGGCAAAAGGATAAATGGATTAAAAAATGATCAGATGAATTGAAGGAAGAAAGGTCTATTTGCTTTTAAGCACAAATGTGGATGACAGGATCTGGCTACGAAGTCCTTAAATCACTAACTGACGAAAGCCAACAGGGCATCCTCAGGGAAATAAAATTAGAAAAAGAACAAATGCACACTCATCAGTATATTATTCGTTACTGCCCTCTGTCAGAGGATGCTCCTAAATTCTTTATCAGCTTTTGTATTCTGGCACACAAAGAAAGGAAACAAAGCTCTGCACCTCTTCTTGTTCTGGGAGATTCCTACAGAAATTCTGCCTTGGCCTGGGGGTTTGTAAAATTGATTTTAGTCCTGTGCACTCTAGCTGTATCTGGGAAACTGACACATGAGAGATAAGAAACCACATTCATAGATAACGCACTTCATTTTGATGAAGGTAAATCATCTGCTGGTACTCATGTAACACTACTACAGCCCAACTACCTGAAGGACACTCTGAAATTACAAGGTGTCCAACATAGTGTAATGCTCTTCTGGATCCAGAGGTCGCTTTACCCAACTTATTTCTGTAAAACACATCAAAAGGTCCAATCCAACTGAAAAGACAGACATCCCTATGGTAAAAAGCAAGCAGAAATAGTTGGTTTCAGGCCATTCATCTACCTTTTCCTCCTTCCTTTAAAATCCCTCAAAAAATTCTATTCTTTATTAGAAACAACCCAAGACCTGAGAAATTACCAGTTAGATTTTCTTTATTGTAAGCCACCTTCAGATAGTTTGTCCAGAAGAAGAAACATTTTGGTTAGTGTTTGCCATTCAGTAGAGTGATTCCTGGCACTATTAGCACAAAGCAAGGAGTCCAAAAACCTCCAGTTTTGTACCACTGCTTTTAAAAGGGACTTTTTTGAGGAATTAATTGTAACAGTTTTACTATAAGCACATCCTTTGGTGACTACAGTCTGATTATGATGGAGTGGTTTGCATTGCAAGAGATCTTAAAGACCATACAGTTCCAATCCCCTGTGACAGGCAGGGACACCTTCTACTAGATCAGTTTGCTCAAAGCCCCATCCAGCCTTGAACACTCTCAGGGAGCAGGCATTCATAACTTCTCTGGCCAATTACATATCTTGGTATCTCTAAAAAAAGACAGAAGAGTTCAAAGGTATCTGTGACACAACACACCCCTCTCCACCCATTTAACAGAGCTGTACAGAGCCTCTGAATGGACCAGAGGAACCTAAACCTGCAACTTTTAGTACGTTCTTCACATCCTCCACCCCCAGGATTTTTTCTGTGAATGCCCACTGAATAACCTGGAGGAAGACACACGTATTGTGGTTTCCCATCTCTGCAGCAAAGTGAAATTCCCTTTGGTTAACCACCTGCTAGCTGTGTAACATGGCATTTGCTTCACAGTGAACCTTAACTAAAAGGCACAGAGACACCCCAGCTGTGTTGGGTTCACAAAACTCCACCACTGGAGATTTTTACTGTTGAAAATCCAGGGATTGTACATCTATTTGCTTGAGCAAAGGAGCTGCTTCCTGCAGTTCTCTAAATATGCCCTCACTTCACCCCAGCAGTTTTACCCGGGTACTTTTGCCCATGACACGCAGGCGCAGAGAATGTTCACTTCCTTCTCCAGCTCGCTGAAATTCCCTGATTTCATCACAACCCGCGGTGACAGCCAGGACACCGCACAGGAAGCTGAGAAGCTCCCTTGTTAACGACAGCCTGAGGACAGCCAGCTGCCTGGGAAATCACAACAAACACTTCAATTTATTCAAGCACGTGCGTGCGCATAGAACACACATTTATTATGAAATCTGAGGGGACAGATAGAAGTAGTGTTTACTGCCACAGCTACAAACTTGTCCTGGAACATTGTGTTTTTAAACTTCCCATATCACAAAAGCTTGCTGAAATGGGGAGCTCTCACCCCATCCAGCTTAACTTTTATTTGACCATGGGTTTTCAAACCATCCCAGGAATCAAAGTGCAGCATTAGAATCCCATTAGTCACTTCAATACCATAATGCCTCCATATTACTTAAATTGACACACATTATAGCTGTAATAAATAGGTTTAAAAATCCTTCTAGAGATTAGAAGAATCACCTGAAGTGATATATTCCTGTACTGACCTGGAGAAACCACCAATAACATCAGGAACTGAAATAGTGAAATTGGGGCTGAGGAATCCTAAGGGTTGGGGTGGGTTTTTTTGTTATTTTGTTGTTTGGGGGGAGGTCCCATTTAAACAACTTTAAACACATCTGCACAGCAAGTCAGAAGAGCAGGAAGGAGTCTTGAGGTGTTCACCTTTAAAAAGCAAACTACCAGCCACAGGAACCACATGCAGAAATAACATCTGCTTGTGTTATTACCCTGCTATCTACTGCTGAGCAGCTCTGCTCATGTTTGCTCAGAGAAACCAGGAACAAAATCTCAGCAGCATTACTGGGAACACAGAGGGCCATATACAGCTCTTCATTCCTGGAAGATAAACTGCACCTCTGGAAGTGTTCCAAAGAGCATCTCTAAACACACCAAGGCAACATAACATTGCAGGAGCAGCTTCATTCATCCAGAGAGTTAACAAAGCCTCCTCCTCTCACCAGACTCCTCTGGTTATACAGGAACAGGAGAGGATTTCCCACATTTCCTGCAAAGGAACATCAATCAAATCTGTTCTCAAGGTAGGAGTACTGGTGTCCAAAATAAAACCCCTGCATGTTAAAGGCTGTTACAAAACCATCAACATTCATGTAACCCCAAAGGGCTGGCGTCACTCTGTACAACCAAGGGGACTCACAAGCAATGTGGAAATTCCATCCTTAAGTCATTGACTGTGACATCCTCTGGCAGTTTTCATCACTGGTACCTCATGTCAGAAAAAGGAAAAAAATCTTTCATCTCAGAGTGGCCTCTTTTATGGCTCGTTACTTGAACTCTTACATGTACCTTTTTTTTCTGGTTCAGTGTGCAGCCAGAGGGCCAAGAGGTTTTTTTTTTTCTTTTAAGCAGATTTTAAAATTCTTCTGGGTTTTTCCCCCAGTCTCCCCATCCAGAAACTGAATTATGTACCTGCAGTCAGAGCTGCCATGTGCCAGATATCATCTGGCAGTCATGTGGCGAGTCTGCCCCATCACAGGGCCATGTGGGTTCTGTCACCTCTCCTGACAGATTTCTAGTGCTGCCTGTCCACTCTCTGTGACCAGGAACTGCTTGTTGAAAAATGCAGGACCACATACAGCAGAAGTACAAATCATGAATGGGCTTCAGATCATCTCTCTGAGACCATATTCAGACCATCCTTCTGAGCCCCAGAGACAGAGGTGTGAAGGCTTTAGAGATGTAGGGCAGTGCTGAAGCATGAACAAATGACAGACCATGGCTGCTACGTTCACTACATCAAATCACACTTCTCCCACACAAATATCTTCTTTCTCCTGCCTTGGGATTCTCATACTTTCACATGGTTTCCTTTTTCACTCTGGCATGAGCTGCTAGTCCAAGACAGAAATGTACACATTAGCAACCTTTAACTCTGCAAAAAGTCAAGGGGAAGGATTAGGGAGAAAAAAATAGGAAAGAATGTGTTCTCTCTCCTCACATGCATCACAGTTCTTAAGCTTCTTTGTTCCAGGAGTGTTAAATCCAATTGTTTTGGTCCTTCTCCTTACCAGCAGAAGAGGAAATGAGACTTTGGAGCTTGTGGAAGACACTGGTGGAGACCCCAGAGCAAACATGACACAGATATGAGCTCCCACCTGCTGCCATGGTGACACAAGAGAGAGGGGAGGTTCCAGTCACTGTGTGTAGAGAACATCAATCTCCAAATGTGCTCCAGCCCTGAAACAGCGAGGGCTGAAAGGAATCCTCCAGGTCAGCAAGGATTGTCCATGAGCTCATCACTGCTCATTACTGCCCTGGGAAGGCAAACCAAACCACCTCTCCACCTGAGATTCTGCCTGTGACAAGCACCAGCAGGAAAGGCAGCCCTGCAACACTCACACAGCTTCTTTCCCATCTCCTGGAATGAGAGGAGAAAAGTTATGCTTCCACGAAGGTATAGAGAAACAACTGAATAGACACAAGAGGAGAGGAAATAAAGCCCTTCATGGAAATGTAATTTATTCAGCATACAGAAAAAAAATGCAGTGTCGCTGTGATCAGGCCATAAGAGATTACAGAAAAAGTTATTACTTATTATAGGAAATAAGCACTAATTATAAAAGGGTAGAAAAAGTGGTTTGTTATGTGGTCAACAGAAGAAGCAGAATTTGGCCTTCCACTAACTCTCTAAAGATCTTGAGAATAAAGGAGAGACTGTCATCAGTCCAGAAAATGAACTGTAAATGTTGGATAAATCACAACAAAAAGTCAGAAAATTCAGATAAAGTTGAAAATTCTGAAAAAAACCAAATTAATCAAATGTGACAGCACAGGAAAGAGACACTTTCAATGGATAAGCTGGAGTGTCATGCAAAGCCAGTTTCTTAAAACCTCATGGTTTTATCAGAAAAAATTATCTTACTGTTCCATGAGGATGTTGTAATTTCTGTGCAAATATTCCTGAATGCAAGAGAGGGGGACAAAACCAAAGATGCTTGTTAACTTCTCGACAAGCCAGGGTAGACATGTTTTACGTAACTCCTAGTTCCAGTTCTGACTTGGTGCTAACTTACTATGGTACCTCTTCTGGGTTTTGTTCAAATGGTTCCTTATACCATGAAAAGGAGCTAATGAGTGGTTATCATCCTTTAGTAGCCTAAAGAGTGAATACAACACAACTTGTGTTTTCTATGGGACAGGGAAAAGATAAAATGTTGTTACCCGTGGTCCCACGGAGATTTACCACTAACATCAGTGATGCATGTCTTTTTGTTAAAAAATAGTATTTAAAATGAAATAGTTTGATCTCACTGAATATGAAACTCACCATTACTGAGAAGGATATTTTCAGTGATCTTTTGTTTGTGCCCAGTACATTACTGGCCAATATAGCAGCATTACCTAAAATCAGAAGAAGCATGTTAAAAGGATGCCTGACAGGTAGCATTACCTAGCAGAAAAATACCCCATAAAGGCTTGTGGAGGACAAAGGTGAATAGAGAACATAACTATGGATACCTGGCACACTCCCAAGGCAGGGCACCACCAGAGTAAGTGGAAGGAAGCCCCAGTTCTGCACCGATGTTAGATGAGCTGACATCCTAATAAAAATAAAAAGCCATGAGGCATTGGAAGGAAAAAGATGATGACAGTAGGCAACAAATGGCAACTTCAAAAAGGTTCCAGATGGCAGCTGCATTTTTGTCCATTCTAATTAAATCTAATTAAATCCCAGCATGATTAACACATGACCTCTTCAGCACACATAAAACCTGAACAAGAACTCCTGCCCTTTTGGAGTTCACTCTGATGAAGGTAGAAGCAATACCTCTTCTCTCCTCACCCCAGAAAAAACACCTACCTCAACACTCTAAGAGGAATTGATATAAGCCTAAAGAACACTGGCCCTTTTTGAGGCAAAGACAGTGGAACATCTTGGGATTTCCTACCCAGTGTGTGCATTCCCAACTGCAAAGCACTGAAATTCTTCGGGCTGTCAAACTGTGCTGTGTGATCTTTGAGACGGTTTTGGGGAGGGGGCTGTGTGATAATTCTGCTGCTGTGGTTTGGTTGAAGATAGTTTCCTGTGAGGCTGAGACTTCAGCATACAAGTTTCAAAAGAGAGGAGAAGAAAAAGAAAACCAAAAAAACCCAAAAAACTGACGAGCAAGCAAGACGCAAGCTTGGACTCTCCAGGAAACCACAAAATAACTCCTCTGAAGACTGCATGAAGCACTATTTGTGTGCCTTTATCATATTTTAAGGAGACAAGAATGGAGGAGGAACAGCTAGAGAGGAGAGCTGAGCATGAAACCAGAGCTGAACACATGCTGAGCGAACACAGGCACAAAGGAAAGAATGAACGGGGAATGCCAAACCCTACTGAAGCCAATGGGAACTTCAGCAGCAGCTTCATGGAGCTGGGGCCACCTAAAAGGATGAAAATCCTTCTAGACAGGAACAAAGACAGACACTGACTGTCAGCTTTGGAGCCATGCATGGGAATGCCCCTGTTGAGATGAGCAAGCAATGCATGAACAGTGTGCTGGAATTACCAAGGTGGTTTGAGTGACTGCAGGGTTAGGCCACCACAACCACACTGTGGTTGAGGGATGCTATTCTTTTAAGCAGGTCTTCTGCACAGCAGGGAAGACAAATGGAGTGTGGAAATTGTTAGTGGGATACCATTTGTGCATTAGCTATAGGAGCCATCACCACAAGGGTTTGGAAACCAAATGGTCAAGAGCAGATATTGGCCTCAACCCTGGATGTAGCACAGATGTTCTGTATCTGCTCCTGCTCAAAAGCTGCCACTGAGAGACACATACCTTGAAAATGTAATATGGGAGTATGGCTCATCTGCTTCATTTGGTTTTACCACTTAGAACTGGGCAACATTTCAAAAAAAGATCAGCTAGAAGAGGGAAAGCATCTATATGTGACTAATGGCTCTTAAATGACAATGACCTGACCTTTGCCTCTGCTGTGCCTTATAGTTCAAATTCATTATCTAGCAGTGAAAAAACACAGAACACTGCATTCATTAGGCTGAACTCCAGCTTTAAATGACACCTGTGCTTCTGGAAATCACAGGCACCTAACAATCTTCAAAGTATGTTTGTTCTACTAAGCATTGGGGCAGAATCCAACCTTGAAAATTGAGAGATACCGGTTTAAAGACCATCTGACCAAGGCAAAACAGAGCCTTGCTGGAAATTATGAGAAAGCTTTCCCCCATAATTTTCAAAATATTAAACAAGAAAAGCTCACCTAAATAATGAAGTCAAAATATTAAGTCAGAAAGTCCTCTGTAGCAGGTGACAGATCTATGCTGTAAGAAATGAAGCACAGAGCATTTTTCAGCATAACTAACACATTTCTTAAACATCTGTTTTGAACGTTATAGTCTTTCAGTTAAGTGACTGCAGTTCCAAATAGATTCATGTTTTGCATTTGAATTGCATGAAGTTTTGTTTTAAACTTATATTCCCAACTGTATTAATGGTAGCAAGGTAACCTCTGCTTTTTAAAAAAATCTGTTGTTCCAAGTGGAACAATAAAGCTGTAGGGGGGAGAGAAGGAAAAGTATCTTTTCTTCTCATAACAGGAAAACCCTCCTTAGGAATAATGATTAGCCCATATTAACACAGACACCACTAACTTGATACATGAGCAACCTCTGTGTTTCAGTATTGCTACAGAATTATTTAGTCTGTTCAAACGGTCTCTGGTTTGAACACAAAGAGGAATCCATTGATTGGATTGGAAATGACTCCTCAGCAATGCATCAGTTCAGCTCTTTCACACCCATGCTATGGCTGCATTTTTATAACCATATCCAAACCAGGAGATTCTTGCTTCACTGGAAGTGTAAGTGGACTTAGTTGGGGGCATCAATGCCACAGTGAAGGAGACATTGGTACACCAGACATTCTCCACATGAAGGCATACTGCAGAGAAATAAGAAATCCTAAGAAAAATCCTTCGTCTTTGCTGGTACATCCTATCTTTCATCTCCTGAAATACAGAAGCTCTGTATTTGCCTCAGCTGAGGAAGAGCTGAACCAAGGCTGAAGCACAGGTATATTGTGCCTGCAGCAGAGAAGCCATCTGGGTTTGGGCTGCCTCTTTATGCCTTTGGCATCTCACTGTGGCTCAGGTCTACTTCCCATGGCACTGATATGTGCTCTGGCAGCTGTGCTGCTTGGCCCCTGAGGAGGGTTGATAAGAGAACAAAGCAGCAGCACACTGAGAAGCAAGGCTCTAGCTCTGTGCTCCTCTGCAGATGTGCCAGGTGGGACCAGAGATACACAACAAATGCACCCCAAGTGCCAAGCAGGAGTGCAAGTACAAGATATGAGATATACAGCTAATGCTCCAGGGGATCAGAGAATGCAGTGTAGCTCAGAGGGTGAAGCTGGCTTGGCAGTGGAGGGGATAAAGTTTAACTTAGCAGTGGGTGTGGAAGGGTAAGTGTGCACAAGAATGAATGGAGCCAAAGCTTGCTTTGACAGACCTGGGTATTTAAAGTTACTTTGGACTGAATACCGTGTTACCACAATATTGTCACCATTAACGTACACTGTGACTTCTCAGGTCATGTTTTAAGGAGTCAGAAGTTTAATAAAATAGATGAAAAACATTACTCCAAGAAGAGGAAAGGAAACAATGGCTTGCATGTAAAGCCTCAGTGCCCATATAGAACATAAGGGATAAACAGATAAGGACAGAGCATTCTTTACACCACAGATCAGAAAATGACCCCAAAACACTACTCTGGAAATCTTTAACAATAGAAACAAGAAAAAAAACATAGTTATGATTTCCTCAAAACACACATGCCCTTAGATAAGTGGTAAACTGAGGAAATTACAGCAAGATGTTCTTGTCCTGTCAAAGCATATGAAAAGCTCTACTCCTTGTTGGAAAGGATTCCACTAATAACAGGCTGTTTCCATCTTCATGTGTACCTAGTGACAGGCTGCATGCAATAACATGACACAGCAAGGCACTCCTTCCCAAACTTTCACAGCTGCCATCAGACTCTGATCCATTTTATTGCAATGTTTTCACGACCATCAAGCCTTGCAAGACACACTCTGCTGGATATAGACAAGTACAGTAAAGGAGAGAATAAAGCTGAGCAATCTGCTTACAGCAGCTGTATAGCCCAGGGACACAGCACAGCTCTGAGAAAGTGTCTCTCAAACTATGTACAGTAAAATCCCCTCAAAGAGAAGTTACTAAGACACCTCAGCCAATGAGCACATTGTAACTTCCACAGCTATGGAGAAGTGCTCAGGGGAAGCGTGCACTGAGCTCCAAGCAATTGTTCTAGGATAGTTCCTCTTCACATAGTCAGTTTTGGAGCTATCACAGCCTGGGTGGAATTCACCTGAAGAACCCTGGACATGAAAAAAAAAATACTTCTAATCAATAGCTGCACACATCTCAGTAGAGATGAGGATGTGGGAGGAGGGAACTGCCATCTTCCAGCTTCTGAGAAGAGGAGGAGGAAGTACAGGGCCAATGCCAGCTGATATTGGAGAGAGGAAGAAAGAGCTTCCTTCCATTCTTCCTCATTGGGAACTAAATCTCAAATCCACTGTGGGACATTCATAGCCCACTGTATGGAAAAATGCCGAAGAAAAGCAAACTCTGCTTGAAGAAGGCTGAATAGAAGTTATTACAGAGACAGAACGTGTGCTTGTGCAAATGCATTAAGTAGGTGAAAGAACGTATTAAAGTAAATAGTCTGGAATTCAGAATATTTGAGAACAATCATAAAGAGTGACCAATCTCTATGAGGTAGACCAGCATCATTCTTCAGGCACACAAACCTATGCTACAGAAGTTGAGTATGAAAGAGCCAGATTAGAAATGCCTGGATCTCCTACTGTGTGCCTCACTCATCCCAGAAAAGGGTTATGAAAGGTTTTTTCTCAGGATTCACACTAGCCAGGAATTACATTCCTGACATTTCCTACAGAAGTGGAACAGCTTCTTTGCTTCACGAAAAGATGAACATTGTGAGACCAGAACACATTCCACAAAAAAGGAAAATTAAGGAACTAATAGTAGCCAGTGTCCTTACTCTCTTCCCAAGACTCTCCCTTTCCCACCCTCCAGGTGTGGTCTCTCTCTGAAGGGCCTGTACACAAAGAAATAAAAGAAACTGGAAGTCTGTGTGCAGGCACAAAGTAGTGATATTTTTAGGAGCTGAGATATGGTGGGATAGTTTACATGAGTGCATTGCTAGGATGGATGGACAGACCTCCAGGAAGGTTAAAAGAGAAAAGAGAGACCTTGGGGTAATGTTCTTTGCAAAGAAGTGACGTTAATGTGCAGAGCTCTGCAAAGCAATAGGTGACAGTCTGATCAAATCTTAAGGGTCAGGATGAGAGAGGAGACCAACAAGCATAATAGCACAATCAGTCTGCTACAGGCCACCAAAACCAGGAGAAAGTTGATGAAATCAGCTGTCATCAGCTGGAGGAGAAGCCTTTTGACTGCAGGCCCTGTTTCTCTCAGAGACAGGATAAGTGGACAGAACCTCAAGGGGTGCCAGGGAGGCTCAGGCTGGGCATCAGGAAGAATTTCTCCACTGGAAGGGTGGTTAAGCATTGGAACAGGCTGCCCAGGGAGGTGGCGGAGTTACCATTTGTGAAAGCTTTCAAGAAATGACTGGATGTGGCATTTAGTGCTGGGGGTTAGTTGATGGTGGTGTTGAGTCAGAGGTTGGACTCTGATCTTGGAGGTCTTTTCCTACTTTAATGATTCTCTGATTCTCTCTGGGGGGTTTCATCATGCCAGTATCTGCCTGGGAGGGCAACAAAGAAGGGTGTAAGTAATCCCAGAGAGCTATCCAGAAGGGCACCTTCTTCATAAAAATTATAGACAAGTCAATTAGGAGAGGCACCCCCTGCTCAATCTGCTACTCATTAATGTAGATAAACTAGTTGAAGCTATGAAAGTTGATTACAGCCTTGGCTGCAGCAGTCCTGAGGGTGATTTAAAGATCCTGAAAGATGTGAGGTAAGTGGGTAGCAGAATAGAGATCTTGCACTTCAGAACAGCAGATCTATGCTTGTGCAGGGAAATGGCAGGCAGGATCCCAGTGGAGCTAAGGCAAAGGGACATAGGAAGCCAGCTGGTCCCCAAGAAAAACTACTTAAAGCAGAACAGACCGTTCTGATGTGCAGGAAGCCAAGCAAACGTGGCAGGCAGCCAGCTCCGCCCAAAGGGGAATTCCTGACTGAGAATCAAACTCTAATAGGAAGTGTACAGAAGGTGGAAGTGGGGACAGGCTACTTGGAGTATTGAGACAATGCCTGAGCACATAGGAAGGCAGGAAAAGTTTATCTGGAGTTGAAACATGGAAGGTGTGCAGAATGCAACAAGAAGTATTTCAGCAGCAAGGAAAACATTGATCCGAGGGAAAAGTACACAAAAACCTCCACCAAGGTATAAAACATCTACTTGGCTGGGAAAGTCTGCTTTCAGATCTCCCTGAAGGTAGGGGCAGAGTCTATGCAAATGCATTAGGGGCCACTTCAGCAAATGAAGCATCACAAAAGGTAGCAGGAGACTGGACTAGATGACCTGCAGAGGTCCCTTCTAACCTGAATTAGTTGTGATTAAAATTCCCAGGGATCACCATTAACTCTTTTGCTATCCAAAGAAGAAACAACGTAGAAGTGTCATTTCAGTCTATCATCTTAACCACAATTATGCCAAAGCTAAAAAGCTGCTATATTTCAAGACAGAAGACATAACAATGCATACCCCAAATGGTGATTTTAATTTCACTAACAGTTCTTATCCGTATACACTGTCACAAACTGACATCTCTAGAGTTATGTTTTCAGACAGCAATATCTCAGGTGAGAACAAAATGGGGCCAAACACAGTACTGCCCTCTAAACTATATCAGAAAAGCTGATAACATCATTGCTTCCCCCACTACCAAGAGGTCAACATCAGAGATTTGGTGGCTGAAATTATTATACTATTATACTCTAATATTTAAAGGTCCTGAAGTGCTTAGAGTACCTCAGAGCAACCATTAGAACAAAATAGAGGAGGAAAAGCCCCTAGAGGGGCACCTTCCTGTGGAGCATAGTAACACCCAATTTGAAGGAAAAACACAGATATACTAGCTCTGTGAAGAGAACAAACCAGGAAACTATTATGAATTTAAGTAAAACATCAGTATATTATCAGGTCTCTGTAAAGTCCCTTCACTCAACTATCAGCCAGGCAAGGTTTTTTACATATTCCAAATTCATTGTTACCTTGCAAACACAGAAAGCCACCATTTGAATTATGATTTTTAAAAAAAGCAAGATCAAGCACTAAGGCAAGACTGCTGCAACAATCAAACACCAACTATACAATTAGTCCCAGTGCTACAGCAGGAGGGAGCTGAGCAGTAACAGTCTGTGCCTTTGGACAATAAAGCTTTTGAAGTTCAAGCCTTTTTCAGACCCTCAGAAGCTGAAACATTCTCAGCTGAGTACAGGCACTCATATATGTTCACGTTAATGAACTGAAAGTGTCAACTTCCCATTGGTGCGTCAGATGGACTTTTTCTCAAGCAGTGGAAACAATTGTCTAGGCAGCCCTTGTGTGGGGCTGCAGACACCAACGAGCTGCTAAAGTACCTTTTATAATAAATTTGAAACTGTGAGGAGAGACCATTCATTCTTTACCTCTGAATCAGGAAGTCCATTCATTCAAGCAATCACCAGCTCCCGTAGCAAAACACATAACATTCACACCATCTCCACCACTCCTCCTCCAGACATGAACTCACAAAAAGCTACTCAGAGGCTTCCTAAAGCCCACCTGGAAAACCGGCAGGGGCTTTTTGCAGATGTAGTTTATGGTACTCTAAGGTCAACAGCTAATTTCGGCTAGGGAAAGCCCATTGCCATTTATTTATTATTTCCTTAATGTAACTTACACAGAGTGAGTAGGTTATAAAGGGAAAGACCTGACACGACTATGATGCAGCCAAAATGAAACAAGGCTCCTCATCAATAAACTAGCCTGAAACACTATTAACAAACATACTACACCACATGCCAGGTTAATAGAATATTCCACCACAAACAAACACTAGAGTTACAATGCCTACACCATTATTGTCACATAGTGGAAAAATTTGCCACAGGAACATGATCTCTAGGCTGATGTAAACCAGGTGCTTCATAATGGCAATGTTGGTTTGTTTCACTTTGAAACTCTTGAAATGCATGGGTTAATCCCCACTCTCTCCCCGGAACTTGGTTAGAAGCCATAAATAAGCTTTCTGTCTCCATTCGTAAAAACAGACATGAAAAATGAGTCTAAAGGCTAGAAAGTAAATGAACAATAATAACAAATAGAATGCCAATTTACTAAAACCAATAAATCAATAAACAGATTGCCCAGAAATGTTTCACTCTCTGTTCTGAAAGGTTTTCAAGGTCAAACCAGATAAAGACCAGAGTAACCTGATCCTATCTCAAAGCTGATCCTGCTTAGAGCAGGAGGCTGGACTGATGAATTTCCCAAGTACCTTTTGCCCTGAATTATTGTTACGTATTCCTGCTACACAGCTTTCCTGGGTTCAGCCTCTGACTAAAGAGACTGAATCTCTTCAAGTCTGGCAACACAGACATGCTTACGTGCAGTCTTCAGAATTAAAACTCCCTTTGCAGGCTCTCTAGCCTTTAAGTGTTCAAGTGAGAAAGTCATTAACCTTCCAGTCCAGTAAAACTGAACCATCAGCTCCACGATCACTTATTGCCAGATGGTGCAGCAGCTTTGAGAGTGCACCAGCAAGCTGGGCCCTTGAACCAGTGTTACAAAGGTGCTAGAGAGTACCTAGAAGGATGGCCAGGCTGTAACACATGTGTGCTAGACTTCACCACCCTGCCAGATTTCAGGGCTCACTAGAAACCACAATCCCCACACTTCACATTTGTCGGACTGAAGTACCAGCGCAGCAGGCAGGGTGGCAGCAGGTGGCATCGTACAACTGGTGTGGCCTCAGTCTGTCTCCTGGAAGTGTCAAACTAGACTGAGTCATACAGAATCAAAATTTGAAAGGGAAGCCAAAAACCTCTGCAAAATGCCTGTTTCCTGATTACTGGTGGCCAGCCCTCAACGGGGTACAGACCTTCCCTGGCTGCCACCTCGTGTCTTCTGAAAGCACTGCCAGCAGGAGCAGGATGCTGCACCAGGACTTTTCTCTAGAGCTATCAGTCTTTACTCTGCTAAACATTCATTTTCTTAACCAACACAGGGAGTAGTGCAATCAAAATTTAAGCCAGACTTGTAAAACGAATCTCTGTCATCTGTTTTTTTAAATCAGTTTGTGGCTAGCAGCACCCCAGGCTAACTGCCTTAATGAGTCAGAACTCTCTTTGAGGATCCATTGGTTGTTGCATTTATTTTGACAAGAAAAGTATCAAAACACATTTGCACTTCCATTGGTACATGAAAATTCACCACCTTTTTTTTTTTCTCCCTGGAGAGCGCAGCTAAGTTCTGCTCAAAAACCTCATCACTCCTTTGAGGTATGTCCTCTGAAACACCATGACATGCCAGGGACAAAGAACTGGAAATAATTTAAAATTTGGACAATATTTAAGATATTGCTGATGCTGATCCCTAAACATCTGGTGTTGGCAATGGAAAACAGCAGTGGAAGACTACAGTGAACATAAAAGAGGAAACCCACTTGGCCACAAAGCACAAACTTCTGTACTGGCCACATCACTCTCATTTGCAGGCAGAGTATTTCCTTTCCTGGGTGACTTTTCCAACAAGGGACTGCCAGAATGCCACCATAAAAGGGAGCAGGGGTGTTTCAGTGACTCATCCTAGAGGAAAAGCAGGCCATAACTTCCACACTCCAAAAGAACAAGAACCACACAAATTATTTTTGTTTCCAAGCAGTGAAATTCAAGACGTAGAATGTTTTGAAAGCTGGGTATCCAATGTAACCAAGCTTCTGCCTTGGTTACACAGAAAAGGGCAAACCAAATTGCACCTAGGTGAACATTACCCTGAAAAGACAATTTAACCTTTCAAGTTAAACTTTGAGTCTCATCACCACTAAAAATAATTACATCTTTTACAGTCCTGGCTAAGTCCACTTTTAGCTGAAACACAGCAAGTGATATGACTGATAATCTTCTGCATAGATAATGGCAACTCTTCAGTGACTGAGTACCATACACTCCTTACAAAAATCCAGCATCCAATATTCCTTTTTGTTGGTTATGAGGATTATTTTCTCACCTGAAGACCAAGACATGAGAAAATTGGCAATTTCTTTTTCCAGACAGTGTCAAATATCATAGTGAATTCCCATTAAACAGCCTTAGGAGGCAACTTGTCATTCTATCAGAAGTTATCCCACCAGACCAACATGCTTAAACATACTCGGCCAAGCCCTTCACATACATCTGTTATCCTTTCTCTGTGTTTGCAGGGATTATTTCAGCTCCCTCTACACTTCTCAGCAGGAAATGGCATGTTCTGGCTGAATTAGCTGAACCCATTCTGAGCTGATAATAGGAAGTTAGCTCACTCCCATGCAAATAAGTACATCTGCTACAAGACAAGGATCCTCATTCAATGCAAAACTTGCTGTTGCTGATGAAAGCTCTCAGTTTCTTTCTATTAGTAAAAGTAAAGTGAACCAAGTCAGTCATGTGCTTTCCTGGAAATTAATTTCTAGCAGGTAGAAACCATTGCAATTCTACGCAGTCCACAATCACTGCTGCAGATCATTTATACCACAGCCGAACACCTGAGGTCTTTCACATTTAGAGTTTTTTAGGCATAAAATGTGTAAGCCAGATGATTCACTTCCTCATACATTGGATGGTGATACTGCACACCAGGTAGCCATGCAATAGTGATCTCAAAATGCAACCTACACCATTAATTAGCATTTAATATTCCCATCACTTCACTTACTAAATGTTTCTGCTTAACTTCTACATGACACCTTTCAGATGAAAATTCCCACCATTGGCCTGTTCCATGATCTAAAGACCAAACACCTTTCAGGGGTACAAAAGAAGTATTTAATAACAACTGTCATTATTTTAGAAGTACAAAAGTGATACTCAGTTTTAGGGTCACTTCACAGTTCCTATTCCCAGAAAGAAGTGTGGTCACGTATGATGGAAAACAGCAACCAGACTAACCCGATATGCTGATACGGTAAAACAAAAGACTGATTTACTTAAGCCAGGAGCAAGAGGTGAGACCAATCCATAGAAAACTAAGCACTAAGGGTTTGGATTGCAATCTGGCTGCAGCTGTGAGATACATGCTTCTTGATTTATGGGAGTCTACCAAAAGATTAGTACAGACCAGGAAATCCACAGCTCCTACCCATGCCAGTGACTGCCTCCTCCAGCAGAGGCCATACTGTTATTGTGGCAGGAATGAATGAGATAAGAAACACCAGACCCCTCATCTTTCCTCTCAGCAAACGCTGTTTAGGAAACACTGAGGAGTTTTACTTTACTTGTTCTGACCCCACCGAATTTACTGACAACATGGTCTGACTACAGCACAGGGCACTCCATGGCTTTTCAGTGATGTCACTGCTCATACATGGGAAGAAACACTAGAGCATGATGCTGGCACTTGAAGCATGCACAAAATAACATTTTAACTGAACAAATTAAGACCCATAGGATTAACTCTGAAGTTCTGCTGTCAAAGCCTCAGGAGAACATTACTGCTTACACAACCCAATGGCTCTTCAGGTATTTCCAGGGAACCTCAGCCACAAGGTCTGTAAGAGCAAGAAGGATCAATGTGATGATCTGGGAGGTGGTGAGAGTAAATGGATGAGAAGAGAACACATGGTGAAAAAATCACCACAAAGCAAGAGTATAATGCTTCACATTACTTCTCCCTTTTATTAGGGACAATTCTTGTCTAAATCCTCATGACATAAGACAGGCTAATAATTCAGCCATAGACTTAGGTCTCTGAATGTTAGTGCTCAGTTTCCAACTCCATTTCAGAGGTGCACTGAGCTGAGGTAGCTCTGAGGCAAAGCTGTTTCATCTCAGTGCTGATGCTTCTTCTGTAAAATGGAGTCAAGCTGTTAGTTGCACCATGTCTTTCCTGACTCACCTGTTCCAGTTGTACATCAATGTGGGACACCAGTGTCAGGCTGGAGACATCTTTACAACAGTTCAGATCCTCATCAACAATCCTCCTAGGAAAGACCAATTTTCAGTGCAGTGATGGAGCTACTGGGTTGCATGGACCACAATAAATCAGAAATACTGCCACCTGGTTAGGGCAAAAACCATTTAAGAAAGTGATTAAATTAGAGTCCTTCAACCAAAGTAAGTAACACATTTCCAAAGAGTCAAAGACATAAAACCTTGCATAACAATTTACAACAATTATTTCTACATGCTTTAAAAATCAAGTTAAAATGAAAAAAGGAATTGCTAAAAACCTTATAATGAGGAAAATGAAACATTTTTTAAAGCTACTTCAAAATAGCATTTATTTTCTTCTTCATTTACCCTCAGCTACCTAATTTCAGTTATCATACAAGACACAGCATCTGAAGTTGTGCAGAGCACAATACTTGCTCAGCACAGACATGAAATGGCACATCTTATGAAGTTTAGACCTATGAAACACTACCACAACAGAAAAAAAAATTGAAGAGGAAGTAGGTCATCTCTATGCAACATTTAAGCCTTACACAGTTAAAACAATGGTACCTTTAAGACCAAAACTATTTTAGATCATTACATTAAAACAGGGCATCAATATTTACATATGTAACTGAAGTAACATGCTTGTTTTTCATACTTATGCTGTATTATCTCCTGCAATCTAACACACAGAACGCATTCCAGGCTATACCCCAAAAGAATTAGGTTTTGTGGTGGTGTTTTTTTTCCCCCTCACAGTCATTTCAAAATGCTATCACTTCCACAATTTCTCAACCAGCTGCACTGTTTCCTTATTGGGCGACTTTTGTTTGGGTGATTCTGTATTAGAGCAACATTCAAGATTGCTTAAGTCACCAACAGCCAAACATTATGAAGTGTCAATTGACATCAAAACCAAACCCAAAGTAGAGATGATAATCTCCCCATCTAAATACATACGGGGTGCTGGTTTGTTTTTTTTTCTAAAAGAAACTGTGCAATAAACAAAGTCAGCCAGCCTGGAGACTGCAATCTGCAACTGCATTCAAGTTCCAACTGGTTTTAGTAAATGCTTCACCCACATCATCAAACCACGTCATGCTCATATATTGCTGGTAAAGGGAACTGGCAGCAAGTCATGCCAGACCTTCTCTCTCCCTATACCACATCATTTAAAGGATTCCAACCCAAGGACAGACATACCTTTGTATGGAAACGACTTCAACTTTTAAGACTTCTCTTCCATGTTTATTCTATCTGCATGCATCATACAGATTAGCATGTCCTAGTCCAAGGCACTGCCAAAATTTATTGACAATGCCTAACCCTTTCAAGCCCCTGACTCCTACGCCTAAAATGTTCCAAGGCATGCAGCAATGACACTCCTGTTGCACAAGTGTAGATTAGTGCCCAAAAAGGCATCTGCATGAGGAAAGAGAAAAAAAAAAATCAGGCTATACTGGTTAACAGTGGCCAAAAAAAGGCACAAAGTTCAGACCACATGAGAACATGCCAACTCTCTCCAGTAACTCAGCTGTGACCAGTCTGGACTGACCAATTGGTAAGATGGCCTAAAAATGGATTTCAGAAGAGTGATTACAGTAATGATCACAATTGGTGGTCTCTGTGTGAACTGAAATGAAGAAATACCTTGGAAGAGATTAACAGTCCTGATCTGGCAAGATGACTGACTCTCACACTGCACAGTCAGTACACTGACCTGCTTAACTCTTGCATTTCCACTTACCTCCTTATCTAGCATTACATCCCCAGCTGTAGCTCTGCAGCAAATTTAATAAACATCTAAAATTTAAGAAACATGTCTAAAGTCTTATGACTTTAGACATGCATTTACATATCTCTTCCACCAGTTCTCAACTACCTGTTATGCTTTTGTACCACTTAAGAAAGCACCAAGACAGTATGGAGAAGCTGAGTGATGTACTCAGAGCTTTCTCTGACAGGCTATTCAATGAATTACTCTGCTTCATGTGAAACAAAAGCTCTAAGTTAGAATAAGGAGCATCACGTAATAGACTTAAGCCCTTTACCTCGCAATTCTGTTCTTATCCGTTCAGTTTATTAAGCCAGCTCCTCCCAGAATTACACTTCACTACTGCAAGCAGTCCCAATTTTTTATTACTATTATTATTTTAATAACCCTCCCCTAGTCAATACACAATTTCATGCCTTTTGACTCAAGGAGCACAACTCATGATTCAGAAAGGATAAGATTTTCTGCAAGACTGCCTTCAGAAAGCTTCCCCACCTGGGGAAACATGCAAGTATGACCAATGTAAACGACAAAAAGGCTCATAGGCAGCTGGGGAGAATGAATAAAAGAAAATTTCACTTTAGACCACAAAATGGATTGGGCAAGTGACATGCACCACAATTACATTACTGAAAAGGTTCATTAATTCTTCAAATGGACTTTTCAAACAAGAACTCAGAGTCTAAGAAAGAAAGAGACATCGCCTTTTAAAGCTTTTAAGACAGACTGATGGCAGAAAAAGGAAAAAGAAGGCCCATATAAGATAAATGCCAGCAAACTACATTTTCATTGCTCTCTTCAAAAGGAAAAGGTTTTTTTCTTGCTAACTAGAACACAAGGACTTTATCTGCAGACTGTTACAGAAAGTAAGAGTACACCCAATTAAGAAATCTCAGAGGTGACCTTGCATTAAAGGATAAAGGCAACAGTATAATTGCTATGTTAGGTACTAGACTACCAGGGTGCACTTCCCCTCCCATTTTCAATACTTCCAGCCACCACATCTTTCAGTCAGCAAGTCTACACAACTCTGGCTCTGCTTCTAGCCTTGAAATTTCACTCACAAGAGCAAAGAGCTCATTGTCTGAAACAAACAACATATGTAAGTGAAGAGGCTGATGTAATGTTACTTAAAACTTTGCTTTCCCTGTTATTCTGTTAAGACTGTCCCAAAAGGACTTCTCTTGCAAGCTGGTTATATCTATTTTCCCTCAACTTAATAGAAACAAGCCATCCAAAAAACCATGAAAACCTCAATTTAACTGCCTTTAGCAATACTGTGGAATTTATTTAGTGGTCAAGCAATAGTTGGACAAAAACTTGTATCAGGTCTTGAAGACAGACTGTATAAGACAAGGTATGTATGGCCAAATATTTGACTCAACTGACTGGATTCCTATTTTTTTCCCCTTTCGGAAGAAGAGGGCTTTACTGTTTATAGGTTTCCAGCTGAACCACTCTCCCAAGATCTGATACAGATGAGTGGATTGAAGCATGAAGTCTGTTGAAGCAACAGCAGGCAGCAATACACTCATCTGGTCTGATGAGTTTGGCATTGCAGTTTTTCTACTCCAAACCCCTGTATTCAAATCTTGTATTTCAGCCACAAGCAAAACAACCTCGGACATCATCATGTTGGCTGCATGCCACTCCTCTGCTCCCCCTAAACCAGCACAAACCATTGCAGCAACTTGATTTGAGTGAACAGGCTGTTTAAAGGAAACCAGAATGGGAAAGTAACTCCAGACATGTTTCTCTCAGAAAAATCAAATTTGTGTAAGCTGGTTGAGCTACATACTTGGTGTGGAATGCATGCTAGTTTATGCAGTATCAGTGATAATTATTTGTGAGTACATCAGTATAGATTTTTATTTATTCTCGCATTTAATACTACATGTCTCTTTCTTCACAGACACTGCACCTGCCCACTGCCTCCTCTCTTCATTGACAGCAAACTGGATGTAAGTATTATTTACTTACATTACATTGTCACATGCTCCTTGCCAGTTAATGAATCTGAAATTGTCAGCCTATGGGTATTACAGCACTGAGATCTTCATTTTACTTTTCTGTTCAGCTTCCAGAAAAAAATGGTCAAGGGAAGGGAGGTTAAGAGTTGATTTGAGATTCCTGAACGTTCTTAACTGGCAGAGGGTTTGTCTTTGGGCAATTTGTAGAAAACAAGTGTCCTGTAGATCCCTCTATGCAGATTTGTGGACTGCTGTACTTCTGCAACACAGACATACTGGAAGGAAAAGGCAGGTTAAAGAAACATCCAGACTACACACCTGCTCTCCTGGCAACTCTGCCCAAGGAGCCATTAACAACACAAAACAGACTACATATTTCTCAGAAAAGAGCAATGTTAAAGGCTATGGATCTGTGATTCAAGTGTAAAAACCCACTTTAAGCCATTCTAAAATGAGACATTCAAGCAAGTAAAAGGTTTTAAAACATCCTTGAGAAGAATCTATCACAGAGGGCACATTCAGTATAACTCTTTTGGTTTTTTAGAGATATAGAAATTGACACCATCCATTTTAAAATCCCATTTATACTTATCTCTATAAGCAAACCAGTAAAAAACTCAAAAGTAGTTACGCGAAAATATAGGTTTACCTGGCATGTTTTTCGACATGGGTATATGTAAATCCAGAGTGCATCAATGAGTTTCTTTCAAACCCCTAAGCACTGAGCTAGGAGAGGCCCAACTCTCCTAAAGGCAGCAGCAAAGCTGAAACTAAAGACACAGACCTGTGATGAACAGAAATGAGCCCCCTCCCCCTCAAAAAAAAAAAAAAAAAAAGGTTGGCATTGCTACTTCTTTGTTCAGTGGACAAAACAGAAGAGGAAAAACATCTTCCTTTCAATGACAGTTCACTTACATCAGGTGCTTGTAGCAGCAGTACAAAATACAGTATCTTTATGATTAACAAAATGACAAACAGGGTAACAACTGACAAACATGTTGGCCATCAGGAAGGCATTGAAAATCTGGAAAACTGGAATTCTTCTTACAAGTCTTTTCTGGTGGGCAGGAAGAAGAAAGGAGAATGTCAAATCAACAGTTCTGTGACTTCACTTCAGAGAATTCCCCTATCAAAGGTTTGAGTCTTCAGATTTCCTGAAGGTTTAAATAGAAAGAGCCAAAGACAACAAAGATACTACACACCTAATCTTGCTCAGATATATGTTACAACAGAGCAAGCAGAGACCTTTTTTTTTTAAGAATAGCTTCTGCAGTTGTAGAATTTCTACTGGGAGATGTGTGAAATTGTGAATATTAATGTAAACATTTACTCCAGTAACCATTAAATTTCTCCATTATGATACAACATACTAAAGTGAAGGCAAGCTAATCTTTCTTTGAAACCAAAGGCAACTTGCAAAGACTTTTTGAACAGCAGTGAGCACAACAAATGCCCACCTACACACTCCACAGTCACAAATGAATTAATTTTTAACACATGAATCTTCTTTTCAGCCTACAGTGAGATCTATGTTGCCAGCCCGTGGAACCTCAGCTACACAGTTTTAGGTACCAATGATGCCACACTAAAAAGACATGCTGAGGATTTTTGGACTCTCAGTTACATTACCTCATGAAGCAGCAGTAGTGAATGCCAAGCAGAAATAAGACATCACTGTTTAAGAGTTGTCTTAGAGCAGCCAAAATCAACACTGCTCAAGATACACATATTTTGTGCAGTTATGCCCTCTTCCATTAAGGAAATGCCTGACAGCACCACACCCTCAGATTCAGCAGCAGCAGCACTGATATCAGCAGACAAGCACAAAATAGATATGCCACCAGCCACCTGCAGAACTTAGATTCCACCTTTCATACAGGTTAAAGTGAGTAAAGAACAGAGGCATAAGCTACACTACAGCTATCAAAGCAGGCCACTTTCAAACTTGGAATTATTTCCCCTTTCAACTCTCATGAGAACTCTTAACTTATCATTATGTATTATTTACAGAGGTCTCCTCTACTCAAAGTTAGCTTGAAATGTATTTTATCTGAACTACACAAATACCAATGAGGATGATTTATGCTTCCAATAAGTTGTACCTCAACAGACTTCACATAGCTACTTAATGTAGGCATTAAGAAACAAGCTGATAATTCAGCAAATTCTTAATAAAGCCATTTAATGAATGGAGTTAAAGTAACTAACTCATGTGCCCGAGGCCATGAAGTGGTAGAATTGAAGCCAGTACTTCTTATAGACTCATGGAATCATTTTGGTTGGAAAAGACCTCAGAGATCATCAAGTCCAACCTTGACCCAATCACTGCCAGGTTACCACTAAACCATGTTACCAAGTGGCACATCCACACTTTTTTTGAATACCTCCAGGGATGGTAATTTCAGAATCTCCTTCACAGTCTGTTCCAATGCCCGACCCTTTTTCAGTGAATAAATATTTCCTAGCATTGAACCTAAACCTCCCCTGGTGCAACTTGAGACCATTACCTATTACCATGTTACTGGTTACCTGGGAGAAGAGACCAACCCCCACTTTGCTACAACCTCTCCTCAAATCTCCACGACTAAACCATGCTTATCTTCACCTGATTATGAAATTATTATAAAAAAGTATGATTTGCATTGAACCTCTCGTCAAGGTGCATAACATGAGATCCACGGAGACTCATTCTTGGTGTTTTCTGTTTAGAGTGTGGGAGCACATCACATGTACCAATACACCACGATGGAGCACATGGCAAATATCTTTGAATGATATTACAAATACATACATACATTCCTCAAATGCAAAAAGTACAACTTCTGCTGTCTTCACTCAGGATCGCAAAAAAAAGAAAAGCAGTCATATTCATGTGTCACTCTTTAAACTGCTTTGTTAGCAGAGAATAAAGCCAACTTTCTTACCCAATTCCTAGTGAAAACAAATGCTATGAGTTTTCTAGCACCATTAAAAATCTCAGTATTTTCCAAGCATTCCAACTCTAGAGAAGGTATGATCTGCAATGTTCACTCATGTGACATCAAATAGATTTCCCAACCTAGGTCTCAATTTGTTGAGATCCTTGCCATAGTGATGACATGCACTGCCATCTTGTGTTATGGTTTAGAACTGAAAAAGTCTGAGAAGCTGGGTTTCACATATGCTTCCAGCTTCTGCTGTTTTAAAAGCAATTTCTTCCCCAGCCACTGTTCCACATGAGCAGTCTCTCCAGTAATGTTTTATATATAGATATAAAACTAAGATCTAACTCAGGCTGCAATAGATGCAAGCCTCCACTTTCCCAAGAAACAAAGTTCATTCTTTTCCACTAACTGATGCAGGTGTTTTCAAGAGCACAGTTTTTTAGTTTTGCTGGGACAGCTGGTGCTGAGTGGCATGGATATGACCTTTTAGGTTTGAGCTGCTATTCCTCCAGCAAGAGCAAACAAATCCATTGACAAAAAATGTGAGTCTAAGATACCAATCCCTTCCTCAACTTTAATCTGAAGAAGAATAATAGAAGATGTCCCTTTTATGTCCCTGAATTATATTTTGAAGACAGGTATTGTTCTCAAAATCTCTTCTGCAAGAGGAGACCTAAGGGTTCATTTACCTACAATCGCTGGGTCTAAGCTGAACAACTATACTCTGTACCAGGAGCACACACTGGGATAGGAGCTCCAGAACTAAAAAGAGGGATGTGAAGTTGTAGACATTTCAGTGGTCTGCAGCCAACTCAATCCTGCTAGATCCATGCCTCACAGGGGACATGAAAGCAATTGTCTGTCAAACCTTCCCAAGTCCCAAGCTGAATGTAATGACATTGTGTCTTGCAATTCAGTCCCAAGCCCGGGGGTGGATCACAGAAAAATATGTGTTAACAAGTAGAAGAAAGAAAACTGTGCAATGGTTCTGAGAAAGGACATTAATGGGCTCTGAAGCTGTATTGTACTTTTAAATATGTGCTGAGTGGAAGATCTGTTTTCTTAAAAAAAAAAAGGAAGACTGGCTTACAATTTGGGTATGGTCATCTAAAAGTAAAAAAGGTTCTGCTGTCTCTATTCTGAACAGAGTATCAGAGAACTTCTACAAGTGTGCTATTTTTACACAGTTCAAGCTCCTAAATTGCCCATCTTCTTTTTCACTAGGCATAATATGGAACTACAAACCATTACTATATTTACTGTCAGGTAAACTCACTGTTTACCTGACAGCAGCACTGACTCTATCTACTTCACTACTGCACTGCTATTAAACTGGCAATTTCTGTATTACCTTGTTGCTCACAAATTACCCACTGAAATAGAAACATTACAGTAATTCACAGAAATTGCTTAGTTCCAGCAATCAGGAGGCATCTTTCTTGCTCTAGCAGATAGTTTTTCCTATCATGGGAGTTGGCAAACAGAGAACATATTAAAGTTGATAAGCCTTCACTGACCAATTTTGACACAAGCTGAAATTCAGTTTACAAAATTTTTTGTATGTTTCTTTCTTCCCTTTCCCCACCCACGCAGAAAAAAGCAAGACACAAGTCATCTGCCATACTAATGTATTCCATCTTTCAAAAAGAAAGACATGATTTTAATATTACTTAACAATATGTTAAAAAAGTAGCCAGTTAGGCTTCAGTGTTAATACAATTATACACTCTATAACAGATTTGATAGTGTGAGTACTGTTCTTTTTTAAATTTTCTCATTCTGCAAGTATTCTTACACAAGCTGGCTACAAGTCAGGAAGAAAAAAATCAAAACACAAATAGCGTAACTTGTACACTCTTAAACAGTAGATTGTGAAAGAACTGAGGGAGTACTTGTCCCATAAGAGCCTCTTTTTCATGAAGTCATGTCAGGAGAATTCTGGAGCAGATGAAAGCACAACTGACTAGGTCCATTCCTTTGTCAGGAGTCAGAATGACAAAACATAGCTAGATGCAGAAGTGACAGGAGCCACTGCAGATGATGCAACCTAGTATTTTGGCCTCCACCCAAGCCTAAGCAATTTAAAGTCTCTGAGGCCAAGGCATTCAGAAGGAGATGGAAAAGAGCTATTGTTCCAACTCCAACGGCATACAGCTACAATCAAGTAAGTCTCACTCACAGACTACAAGCACACAAGCTAACAAATTCAGGTAGAAAGTGGCAATTTTTCAGTCCGCAAGAATTATCAGGCCAAAGGGTTCAGTGCAGATCCACACAGCACTGGGGACAAGGCAAGGCAGCACTGGCTCAAGACCAGATAAGCTCTCAGCACAGCAGGACAGGTAAGTGGAGTTGTCATTCATTGATTCCTGCAGGGTTCCCTCCCTGTATTGTGTCATTTCAATGTGCAGCAAAGGTGGTTTTTTTTAAGCTAAAATTGGACCAGTTGATGGAAAGTCTCTGCCTTGTCTGTCTGGCAGAATCCAAGCAGAATCTGAAAAGAAAAAAAGCAATAAAGTGAAACCAGTATACTTAAAATCAAACCATTTGTGTTATCCCTCTTTTGGAGAGAAGCGCTCATTCAGAAAGACAAGACAAAACCTCTTAACAAAACCATACATTAAGAAAAAACCCACTTGTCCACATCATAAACCAGTTACTTTTAACACCACTGCCTCATCAGAGTTAAGTGAAGGAGGTAGCAGAGAATGCTGCACATTCAGCAGCACAGAATCAAGTTAAATGTCAACTAGAAACAGAAATGGCATTGCTGTATTCATCAGAAATTTTGAAAGGGTAAGAATGAGTGGTAGATGGTGTGTAAAGCAGCATCACCAATAGCATGGGACACTGCTACTTCTCTTAATACAGTAAAGCTACATTGGAGACAAGACCTAGGGAAAGGAGGTCTCTTTATAATACAGCAGATAAGTAGTCCACATGCCTGGAAAAAACACTCCTAGAACAAAAATCCTCTTATTTGCTTTCAATGATCACAGCTTACGGAATAACTCTGGAAAAAGTTGCCGCATGCAGGCCTTTCAGGGACTGCTAATCTGAGCTGAAGAACTTTATTGAGGTAAGGTGTAGCTTGTTGAGACTAAAGGCTGCATGACTGCATCAAAGCAGTGCAAACCTCTCTCTGGATGGTTACACTGCTTCTGTAACAACTGAAAGCCAAAAAAGGGGGGCAGACAGAAGTAGCACAATAAAACAGGTACAGTGGAAGATTACAATCAGACTTTTTTTTTTCTGTGCTGAAGTTAGAAGCAGCATGCAATATTAATCATGATGTCAGGGTAAAGTATCCATCTATTATACCACTACAAAGCATGAAGATGAATGAACTACAAGTGAAAAATATGAATTCAGTCAGCCTGTGCAGCTCACTGCCATGCAGGGTTACTAGAACAAGCCATCCTACTAGCCTTTCAGGTATTATCCTGGGAATTTTCAAATGGTAGAGAACCTAGGCATTAAAGGTGTCTTAGTGGCATTACATAGCTCTTTTTCTCCCCTAAAACAGCACCTATAAGGGTTTTTCAGACACCTTTTCTAAACAGGTATCCATAAAAACTAGACAGTTACACACACTTCCTAACAGATGACAGTAAAGGACAGTAAATCTGTTCACCAATTAGTGAACAGATTACAAAACAGTATGCTTTAAAGTGCTAACTCTTCAGCTGGAATCACATTTGACAAATTTATCCCCAACATTCAACTGCACCTCTACAATGTATGACACTGTTTCATCCATTCTATTGAGAGTAAATAACTGATGAACAGAACTTCTTTATTTACTGCAGATACTGCAAACTTGAAGGAAGCTAAGAATATTCCATAACAAAGGCTTATGCTATATCAACACTAGCAGTATCTAACACATGCCATATTTCACCCGTAAAACCTATGTTTTGATTAAAAAAAAATCCTTTAATTGGCACCACTCAGAAAAATAATTTTTAAGACTGGAGAGCATGTACCTGTGACAATCTCATTGTCTTACACATTGTAACTCTGTAAATAATCAGATATATGCATTTTGTAGCAATAATAACCAGCAGTTGTACTCAGTTCTTTTTAAGACCCAGACATGCATTACATCCCAGGCATGTAGGCTATGAAAACTATATAAATTTAAAAGAAAAGAAATCCATACTGAAAGTACTTTCTTGTAACAAATGGTTTGTGTTGCTTTGTGAAATACTACTGTTGAGTCCTGAATTATTTAATTGCAGGAAACTGAGTTATTTGTGACGTATAGATTTGGTTACCATAATGAAAAGCTCACTAGATGTATTCACGGGGAACCAGCACAACCAGACACCACTGAAGAACAAATTTGAACAGATTTCAGTATTATGGAAAAACCTGTGCTATACTATTTCAACCTGAGCTGTTTCCTCATATTTGAGGAATTTAGAGGTAACTAATATCACATAATATTCTGAGTTGGAAGGGACCCAGAAGGATCATCGAGTCCAACACTCAATATGATGCACAAATCTCAAAATCAACCAAAAGGTACAGAAGAAAAAACTTCCACAAGCACAGGTTTGCATTATCCTTTTACTGTCACTGTACTAGGTCAGATGAATGAGGCTTTGAGCAACTTGTTCCAGCAGAAGATGTCCCTGCCCATGGCAGGGAGGTTGGGACAAGATGTCCTTTAATGTTCCTTCCAATGCAAAGTATTCTATGATTCTAGGATAAGCATTTCCTCTTAAAGACTGGAAAGACACTACTCCCACAGTTATACATCTCTACTTAATGTACAGTATGGAATTCCCAACTAACAGCTTCTGTAAACAAGGAAGAAAACAAAACAAACAAACCTTTCTAAAGTTTCTGTTTGGAAACTTAAACCTAATCACTTTTCTTTTTTTGTTAATAAAAACACTAATCAGTATTTGGCCTGTGTGGCTAACAAAGGCAATATTCACACAAACTTTGCTTATAAATAATGGTAATTGAGAATATGCTGAAGGCCTTGATGAGAACCTGAGGGTCACATAGGTAATTCTGCCACTCGCTTCTGAATTTGTGCTATTCAGCCACAAGCTGTGCCCACAGATCACAGCTTTGGTGATTGTTACAGTGTTCAGAATGTCAGCTGTAACAGGATTTCATGTGTTACAACACAGGCTTTTCTACCAGGAGTTGGTTATTAACTTGGGGGTTGGTGTGGTGTTGTTTTACAACCATGACATATGGAAAGAAGCAACAACAGTGTTAGTCACAGGGATTACAGCATTTTACCTTTTAAAATACTCCACTTCTCGTTCTGTCTCATCCATTTCCACACTGTCTAGATCAATGTCTTTGGGTAGAAACACATCATCTACAAAGGAAAAATGATGACACTATGTTAGTTTCCATGGGGAATGGGGAAGGAGAGAGGAAGAAGCTGCATTAAAGATGTCTTCGGAGAACTGACTGAAGCTCATAGACCATTATTCATATTTATGCTGAATTACTACACATTTATAATTAAAAAGACACTTTTTAAAACCCCTATACTAGTATGTCTGCCCACACTTGAAGGAGTTACACTGGTAAAAAAGAAGAGATGATTTAACAGTAAATGTACTGATTGCATCCATAAACCTGGAACGTACATAAGAGTAACCAAAACATACAGAGGGCTTGATGAATCAGATAGCTATTTAATGCCTGAAATTTTTGGTCTTAGTACTAAAAATGTAGCACTTGAAACATTTTCAAAACAGTATTTATACAGAAAAATACTTTGAAACTTCTGGGTTGTAGAGTTGCTGTACTCCCTCTGGGACATGATGATCAGGCCATGTCTGCAAGAGTTTAAGTCACGCTAGCAACCATTAGACTTTATCTAAAAAAAAACCAAACCCAAATATTTAACACATTAATGTATGACTTGAATTGTATGGCCTCAACTAGAGCAAAGAAGTCACCATAAAGCCTGTTGGTATACTGTGCTATCTCAGCATATGATTCTCTTTTGGACTTTAAAAAGAAATACATCAGAAACCACACATTTTTGTGGAAACCAATTTGAACATTTGCCTCTTGAAGTTTCTTTCTCACTGCATATACATCCAGTCTCATTTCTGAAGTAGCTTTGCAACACATTTCAAGAAAAAGACGAGACAAAGAAAGTAACCAAAACCACTAAGTACACACGTGGACTACAGAATCCTTGAGATTATGAGAACAGACAACTCGTGGTAAAGACACTTATTGTAGTTTTAAAAGTTGCATGTATTTGCTATTCAACTTACTTCTGAGGAAGCAGAAAGCCCTACAAACACAGGGCTTCCCTAACACTCCTAGCTTTCTTCACCCTTTTTGTAACAAGGAGTAGAAATACTCTGCCAGAAGAAATTTCTTTAAGAAACAGATCTCACTAAAAGCAGTAGTATTTATTGCTTCATAACTTCATTTGAAAACTCAGTTAAAACCCCCTAGCTTTGTTTCCCTCTTTTCATGTTCTCTCAATTACCCTAGTTCTACTTGGTTTTTTTTCCCTCAGTTCAATTTTTGTGTCTTTGCTAATTTGGTACATCAACCCTATATCTTAAAATAATTATAACTACATGAAAAATCATGTATTACAGTATCTTTCTTATACATCTCAAGTCAGAACTACTTAATGTAAAAATCCAGTCCCAAGTCTAAAGAGAACAGCACAATTTTTTCTTGACAAATTCAGAAACATGTCCCTGTATTTTTTCACATTTAAACATTAACTTTTGAAAACTTGACTTAAGCAGGAGAAAAAAAATAGTGGGGCCAGGGAGGAGGACAAGACGCAGGAAGGTACCTGCATTCTCCTACAGTAAACACCCTCTTCCATATTTTCTCTTTCAAATGTCTCCAGTCTTGTCTTTCTGATCCCAGTTTTGGAGTTATGTCTTGCTCCAATCACTGGAGTACATTCTTCTTGGCAAATTAAAAGAGCCAAAACCCAAACACACCAGAACAGAGTATGCACAAGAACTAAGGTGTCAGAGAAAATGTTTTCATACTGTATTGCTGCTCGACTGACATAGAATGGAAACATTAGGCATCAGATTTAAAAACAAAGATAGTGGGCGGACCCAATCCAACCACGAAATCACTAAAAAAATCTCTAGCACTTCCTGCAACCAGGAATTAGCTTTACATTTTTGTGACAAAGCGTAACAAACGTAAGTATTCTGAAACACTGGCAGAGACCGCCAAGGCATGAAGGTCTCCTGTGTTGCTGTGTTTACCAGCCAGAACAGCAGTGAGAACTGGTGTACACTGAATTTATGCAGCATTATCATTCAGCTACCAAGTGATCCCAGGAATGAGTGGGGGCTCTGAGCAGACAGATGTCCACACCACAAATCTGCCATCCCAAATGGCAGCCCTAGTAGAGACCAAGGATGTGCAAAATAAAGAGGTGCCTGAGAACAGCAGTTTGACTTTTGTGCTGACAAAGCCAGTGGGCTAGAACTGGGTGCGCTTCTCAGCTCTGGTATTAGCTGTTGGATGTGTTCAGGCAAACAAAAAAATAAGTTGGAAAAAAAATTATTCAAGTGCAACTTGCTTGACTTAACTCTATCTTCTACAGTTTTATTATTTATGAGAAATAAAAATAATTATGTTTACTAGAAAGAGCTAATATGGAGAACACACTCAACTTTATCAACTAATTAACATCCCACTACAACTTTCCACTCTGGCAAATAAAAAATAGTTAAATTCGTTTCTGTATTCATTTACTTACCTGTTGATGTAATTAATATAAGAAATGAATTATTTCTGAAAAAAATGCATACTTATGCATGAATGACCATTCTTGGTCTGCAGAATCCCCTTATTTCCCTTGCCTAAATAGTAAGACCAACTTCATGCTATACTCTGAATGCTGTATGAAAAACAATCTTGCTTTTAAAGAAATTCAAAATGGATTTCAACATTGTAGTGAATTAAACAATATATTTATTTTAAGCAAGAAAAGAAAGCCAGTGTCCTGGAAAGCCTAGCTGACAAATCCCTCTACAAAACCTAAAGCATATCTTATTAATTTGTTTTTAAAAGCATCCTACACTTCTTTACTAAAACACTATCCATCTCTTAATTGTTGTCATTCTGATGACTTGAGCTTTCCTGAGACCACTTTTCCAGTTTCTCTGACTTGCATTGTCAGGAAGATAAATACGTCAGACTTCTGGAATTAAATGGTAAGAACAGAACATAACCCAAATTCTTTAACTTTCTCACACACTTACCAATGGAATTGTTGACTTTGTCCCCTTTTTTCTTCTTGTTTTTCTTGTTCTTGCCTTTTGGTTGAGGAGAATCTGCAAGTATTAGCTTATTATTTTGCTGCTGTTCACTTGGTGACGGGGATTCACTTGTAACGGGTGCTTTCTCTTCCTTTACATGGTTCAACTGTTTTTTGTTGTTATTGTTTAATTTCTTCTCATCTTTTTTAGGTTCTGCAAGTGTTGGGAGTTCTGCTGCTTTTGCTTTGGATTCTATTTGGTTTCTGGTTTTAGCCTGAATCTCAGCTGCTTTGGGGGATTCAACAGGCTTTTTCACTTGTTCAACACACTGTTTGTTCATCTGTTTTAGTTTCTGTTTGCCGTTTCCTTCTTTATGTTGATGCATAATATCAAGCAGAAAAGAGAGGGGCTCATGCTGCTTTACACTGCCCTCTTTCTGATAAAGCAGCTTCGAGTCTCTAGTGTTCACAGGATTGGACAGTTCACAGCCTGTCTCTAGAACTGGCCTCTGTTCTGTGTGATTCACATGTCTTGACAGTGAACCAGCTGAGGTTTCTATCTTTTCTGATTGCTCAAGGGTACCATTCTGAATGTCTTCGGGTGTGTTTGGGACAGGTTCCTTGACTGCCTGGCAGTTCCTAGTGAGCAGGTCTGCCTTCGGACAGTCCTTACTTGTTCTCTCTTTCTTCTTTTTCTTTACAGCCCGCAACTGCTGAAGCTCTTGGAGCCGTTGTAATTCCTGTTTCAGTCTCTCTTCTTCCTCTTCCTCACGCCGCCTCTGCTCCTCAAGCAACTGGTGATGCTCCCTCTCCCTGGCTTCAGCTTCAAGTCGAGCTTTTTCTTCAAGCTGCAAAGTAACAATAGGTTTATTGAAGGTGACAAATATTTTGGAAATTAAGAGTTTTAGAGATTATTACTACTTTTCTTTGTGAACCTTAATAAATCCTAGGATGTGAACATATGAACATACTTAATCTGTAAGTCTGCAGAGCAAACAAGTAAGCATACAAAGGCTGCCCTTTAAAATATATTACAATCCTTTCTCTATTCACATTTTCTATGTTTCCGTAACTCATTTGACCATTGTTAATATCAACTGTTGATCTTGTCTTCCCTACTGCTAAGCCTAATTTCACGTCTGAAAGTTTTCTATAGCTAGAGAATATTCAGCTTCCTTCTCAAAGACTTGTGTTATTTCTAAGGTAGCTCAAGGTTGTATCATTTACCTGTTCTCCTGCTATGGTAGCAGAGTTGCACGGTTTCAGAGATCAGGAATGTTAGGAAGAAAAATCATTAAAAACATTCTGCACCAAAACACTAAGCAAATAATAGTTGTATTTGAAGTTGTCAAATATTCTAAGGATGGCAGTTTTCCATTGTCAGCCATTAGTTCATTAACCAAAACAAAGACATAAGGGATTTTGCCAGCCATTACTGCCAATGCCTAAAACTTTGCTATGCAGCATTGATCTTGCATCATTAGCAAAATGAAACAAAGTCATAAATGAGAACAACCATGACATATTTTCTTGCACATTTAGAGGCACCTGTATGGCATTACTTTTTCACAGTTACAGAAGTCATTCAAAAAATGAGAATGACTCATGAGAATGACCCTATGGGAATTTTCCACTTCTTATGCTCAAACTGCACTGCAAGAGCAAAGTGAATTTTGCATTGCAAATTTTACAAAGTTAATTTTATTTATAAATAATCCACTAAGCCCTCAAGACGCTGAAAAGTGCTCCAACATGAATATAAAGAATTTAACTTGTGAACATTAGGTCTTCCAAACCCATGGAAGCACTTAAAGAATGCAGAAGTAGTGCCAAAAGAAAAGCCACAAACAAGAAAATATTTCCATTGTGATCACATAACACGCTTACCAGAAATCAAAAACATTCAGCAACCAATCACATTGTGCCTTGAACTTTATACTTATGGCTGATAATTAAATTGCTCTAAGAAAAGGCTTCCTGCCTGTTCCAACTTTAAAAAAAAGGTTATTTCCTCTGTTATTCCTTTTTCATATTTCCTCTATATTATCTTCAGCAAATACTGTTTCAAAAATCTTTTTTGACAACTTTCATTTGAAACCAACCTGTAATTTTTTCTTCTCTGCCCCCCCTCGGCAAGCTTGCCACTCCAGCTTGGGATAACCCTCTGTGTCATCACGTGGCACAGCACTTAACCTCTGTCAATCAGGACAGCAAAGTGCTCAGTGCAATTATTCTAAAAATACCAAATCACAACTCTTCCTCTCTCATAAAAGCACTGACCTATGTTTCCTGGCTTCCTATAGAGACACTTTATCAAAACCATTATCCCAGTACAGAAACACTGACTTTCTAACTTGCCTCACTTTTAAATGTCAATGCTACAAAACAATAACATTTATAACATTTCTGATACTCAGAAATAACCTTCTGAAGTGTGGGAAACTCCAATATAAAGCTGACTTGCATGAAAACACATGACAATAGCATTTTCAGGAATCCTCCCTGTCTAGTACGTAACTCCTCAGGTAGCCCCCAAACAGGTAAGCCAGTTGTGTAAAAACAAACTGGCAGTGTAGCACAAACCACAATTACAGTATTAGGATAAATCAGTATACAGTGGCATACTTAAGGAGAGTGCACAGATTCAGAAGTGTGAGGTCTAGGATAAACATGTCTTACCTTTCTCTGCTTATGCCTGGCTCTCTTGGCTGCACGAGAACTGCTTACAGGTTTGGTTTCAGAGCTGTTTATAAATTGTAGCAAGTCTTCCACCTTTCGATGGTCAACAACACTTTCCCTTTCAGAGATCTGATCTGGTTTCTTCGGCTGTTCCTCTTTCCTTTTCGTTAAACGTAAACGAAGCTTTTCCCGCATCTCTGCATAATTTCTACTGGTTGGTGCAGCTGGAGGCTGAAGGACACACAACAAAAATTTAGTGACTAAATAGAAAAACTTCACAGACTTAATGCTTTGGAGATTTTGAAATTTCAAAATACTCTCCCTTCAAATGACATGGGAGGTCCAAACCTGACTACCAAACTCATTGTTGGTATGTGAACCTAAAGCGTATTTAACAGGCAACAGACCTGCCAGACTTGGTGATGGCTTCTGAACTACATTTTCCAACTGAAAGAACAGCTGATCTTGAGGAGGATGGCATGAGTAAGAAGATCAAGAAATAACCTCAAGAAGCAAGAAAAAAAATACTATGGCTTTTATTCTCATATTCTGTTGTGATTGGAATGCTGTATTTGAAAATTTCAAAGGAGTAGATGTTTGTTTTGTTTATATTTCCTATGAAATCTGTTTCAGAGGTTGGGCTACACAGGCCTCTGGGCTGTACCTGTGAAGGGCTGATTATCCTGCACTGAAGCCTGGCAGCACACCTTCCAGCAGAGTCCCATCAATAAATTCCATATCTGTATTCCCAACCACTGCTCCTGCCTCTCAGCTCCTCATTGCCTCTCCCCTCCTGCTGCCTTACCCTCTCTGCTCCTGCACCAGACCTGGTGCCTGTCTGTTTGCAGCTACACCAACTCACTAAACCAGCAAAACAAAGCCTATTAACTTAAAAATTCTGTCGTGTTCTGCCACTTCAGCAAAATGAGTAACTTACTGTGCAGTCAGGTAACTGTCAAATACAAATCAAGCATGGACATGATGGGAACATGCAAGGAGAAATGGGACCTTCTCCCTGGCCCCTTTAAGCCACAGGGTGGAAGCTTTTAATTCACTTGAAGAACTAAGATGAAACTAACCCAATCAAATACATGGTAAATAAACTGAGATTTTACTTTAAATAGGAAAAAATGCCAGTGACTCAAACTGTACCAGTGAACTGATTATTAAAACAGGCCATACGTAGATTTACAAGGTAAGAAAAAATTAATGTGTTATATTTTAGCTAACAATCTAGAGTTTTTCCTCTTTTTCCTCCTTTTTTAAAAATTGTATTAAAGTGAATACTTTGAGGATTGCTTTTTTTACAGATAGGAGACTAGCTCATAAATTGCCATAAAGATTTAAACTAATACCCTATATAAAGCGTACTTTTACCCAACCTCACCACATTAATTGCAACTACAGTGCTACAGAGGAGCGAATGAATTTTGTAAAGTTATTTAAATGGCTCAATGCCCCTGTTTGCACTTCCAGTCAAACACGGCATCTATTATCCAAGTCAGTTGCTTCCTAAATCTTTTAGTCATTTTTATTGCTCTTAAATGCTTTGAACTGGAAAGGTTTATTTCAATTCTTCATTTCAAAGAGGAAAATTATTTTTTAACTCCTTTTACAACTTCTGGAGTTCAAATGCCATCCCCTAAGATGCAGTCTGATAAATCACATGCAACCTATGNAATAATAATGTATGTTTAAAACATATGCATGTTCCTGCCTCTACTGGAACAATGGTTCTTAAACTGGGATATCAGCCACCACTGATGCATCAAATCCTAAAGCCTTCATCCACTAACTTGCAAATGGAGACATTCAAAACCAAGCAGTAGGATAAAATGATACACAGGAAAGTGATCTATAAAAAACAAATTTAGTGACTCCCTGAACAAGCAGCCTAGGGAATGAGTTTTGGAACCGTTCTTCCTAGCTTTAAACAGGCAAAGTATTTTAGAAGTAGTGACTAGCTTTTTTAAAGGAATAGTTTTGAAACTGCTGCCTCTCTCACCACTTGTGACATCAAGGTTTCAAATGCAGTTGCAAATCTCCTGGTTTTAGATAGATTTCCAAGCTCCTGACTTAAATAAAAAATCCAAGGTCAGCTAAAACCTACAAATTCCCATTACCCTGTCTGCACCTTGATTTTGAAGGGAAAATACCAGCACATCTCTTCAATAAGCAGGTACATGGCAGTTGATTCCCCCAGAGCTCTGTGTAACTGTGCACACATTTCTACTGCCCCAGTCTTCCAAAACTGAGGTGCTTTTGCTTCAAAAGAAAGGAGTATTAAAAAAAAAATCTCTTCTCTTGTCTATCATTAGTATTTCTTTGTTCTTATGTTAGAAAGGTGAGAACAGGCCATAGTCTGCTTTATCTACAGAATATNACCACATTAATTGCAACTACAGTGCTACAGAGGAGCGAATGAATTTTGTAAAGTTATTTAAATGGCTCAATGCCCCTGTTTGCACTTCCAGTCAAACACGGCATCTATTATCCAAGTCAGTTGCTTCCTAAATCTTTTAGTCATTTTTATTGCTCTTAAATGCTTTGAACTGGAAAGGTTTATTTCAATTCTTCATTTCAAAGAGGAAAATTATTTTTTAACTCCTTTTACAACTTCTGGAGTTCAAATGCCATCCCCTAAGATGCAGTCTGATAAATCACATGCAACCTATGATGAGTAAGTGACAAAAAAGCAAACAAAAGCAATTTAAAATACAAAAACTTACTCCTCCATGGCCGAAGAACTCACAGTAACAGCAGTCACAGTATTTTCCTTCCTTCTGATTTGTGGAAGTTGAGGTACTGGAGCTATGCTCTGAACAGCTATCTTCATCCTGGCTCTCCTCTCCATCATACTGCTGATGATCGTACGTGTTACTGTTCTCACAGCGATGGNAAGGGAAAATACCAGCACATCTCTTCAATAAGCAGGTACATGGCAGTTGATTCCCCCAGAGCTCTGTGTAACTGTGCACACATTTCTACTGCCCCAGTCTTCCAAAACTGAGGTGCTTTTGCTTCAAAAGAAAGGAGTATTAAAAAAAAATCTCTTCTCTTGTCTATCATTAGTATTTCTTTGTTCTTATGTTAGAAAGGTGAGAACAGGCCATAGTCTGCCTTATCTACAGAATATCTATAAATCTTCTTTCTAACCTCACTCCTCCTTCCTCAGAATGAAATCACTGCTTCTGGGTCTCTCTCAGTTAATTTTTTTTTCAAACTAAAAATATCATGCTAGCACATGGAAACAATGATAAAAAGATGGATTTCTACTGCGTCCATATTCAATTATGTCCCTGCACTACGTAAGAAAAATTCTTTACAAAATTGCAATAATTTCTCAAGTATGAAAGAACGGTTACTTATCCTGAGATATCATCAATAAAACCAGTTGATAACAGAAACAAGGACATTTTTAGAAGCATTTACCGAACTCCACCTAAATCTCACATCTTCTGAAAACTTACAGCAGCCAGGAGACTACATTCATAGCATCCATGATCACAGCCCTACAGGTCACAGAGAGCTTACAGCAATGACTCGACTGCTTTTCTGTTACGCCTCCACCCTTCAGAAATATCAAAGGGATGGCACCACTGTCAGCCTGCCACAGGACATAACACTACCAGAAGACAGCTCCAAAGTCCTTCCCACCTCCAAGACCTTTGAAGGCCTTCAGAAATCACAACATCCTTCCATGCTAAAACCACTGTATAAATGGTAGGACTAATATCTAAGAGGTCTCAAGTGTAGTCAGGAAAACCTATCACTACATGGTAGGTTTCAAGACCATGTATGACCTCTTTGTATTTTGAGCTAAACTACAGAGTAAGTTTTCACAGCTTTCCATTCCTGCTTGCCATGTAATGCCAAAATGACAGAAAACAGGTATGTTATGGAAGAGGTTTGTGTCTCAGCAGCAGCAATCATTAACCAGGAATTAGAGTAAGAAGAAACAGTTTGACTTGTATATTCCAGGCAGTATTTCTAAAAGTGAGCACACATTTGTTTTCAAGCCTCTATGTTCAGTAACTGGACTTCACAATGGAAATCATATTTGTGAAGTCTCACACCAAGTTACATACTAAGTATCTGCACTTGGTTTCATTTGCTGAACACAAACACAACTTCCAACTACAACCAGTGGCAAAGGAAAAGAGGTATCTGTATTTTCATTTCCTTCCTATTGTAAAAAAAGAATAGCAAGAACAACAACAAACTTACCTGCAGACACTTGGTGGGGCACTTACAGAGCTGTCTGTGGCTGAAGTAGGAGGTGCAACTGTAGCAGGACAAAGACCTGAATGAGGATCCACAAATCCAGGGGCTGTTGCAGCAGTTTTGGGGAAAGAAGGAGCAGCAAGATTTGGAAGATGTGGTGTGGAGGCTGGAGACAGTGCAGCAGGAGACAGTGAAGGAAGGGATGCTAAACTGGTAGGACTATTTCGTGGTGCAACTGGCGCAGAATGTCTATGGTCCTCTTTATTAATATTGTGGAACACTTCACCTGAATTGGTGGGAAAAAAGAAACCACTTACAGTTAAAAATAATTAGTAAATCCCCAAAACATCCATAAAATAATATAAAGTACTGTATATTCTCAGCTTCTATGAAAATCAGCAGTATTTCAACTCATTTCTATTATCAACTTCAAACCCTAACATCAAGGTCTTTCACAAAATTCTTCAATCCAGAAGAGTACAGAGACTAACTCAAGAGTGATAACAGCAACTAACAAAAACCATCAAGATGCATCATATTACTAAATTAAAAACTTATATAAATCCTTATAGTTAGCTACATGTACTTGAGCCACTTAGTGAAGCTGTACATGAGTTACAAATCCTCACCTATTGATGAAGGTCTCTTGGATGATACTTTGAACTGGTTGCTGCTTGACTGCACTGTAGTTGCTGTGCAGGAGACAGAAGAAGTGGCAGAAGAGGTTGCCATGACAACTTTATTAGCTTCCATAAAGGCATCCTGGAAATTGTACAGACATTTCTTCTTTGCAGCATTTTTTTTCTCTTTGCTGTCAGTAACTGCTGTTGTTTCATTGCTAGATGTAGTAGGAAGTGCTTCAGGTCTTATTTCTGAGAGTGCTGGTGCTAATATATCACTCCCTTCAATTGAAACACACGGAGTAATTAAGAATCACGTAATTACTGAAGTGTCTTTATAGGATTTAGAATTACACATTCAATAATTCAGATGCAGACATAGGATATATTGTTAATGTTGACTTAGTAGGATTAGTGAAGGGAATCCTCCTGTCCCCCTCCATCCTCCCAAATAACGTAGCTGTCAGAAAATGTGCTGGGAAGTGAGCAGAACCACAAACCCTAAAGACAGAATTCTAAGAATGTTACTAAATGTGTTAACAAGTAGCAAATGTGCTACAGATATCTTAATCCATTTATAATTTAAAAAATTTTATTGGACAACATTTTACATGCTAAATATACAAATCTCCACTATCTGAAATCCAGGCAGGCCACAATAAAATTATAAGATAGAACAACATATCCTTTTAGCAATACAAAATGATAAACCATTTATTTATTTATTTGAAATTCCAGTTAACAGAAACACCTTTGTGATACACCTTCCAGATGACTCTGCCACCAACCATCTGTTGGAACAGCTACCCACAACTACACTTGTAAATGGATGAGCTGTCCTACTGGGGAAGTTTTCTGGATGTTTTTAATGCCTTTCTTTTTAGTATCACTGTAGTAAGCTTGAACAACTTAGCAGCAGATGAGCCTGAAAAAAAAACCAACACACAAAACCCCCAAGCCTCCTTTTTTATACATGTCAAATAAAATAAAAAAAGGCTTTTTAGTATTTGCTAGGATGTGAATGGAAAGATTTCTCTCTCTCTCTAATTTTTCTTTCATTTTCTTTTACTTACTTTACATTAGGATTTCCAAATACTTCCTGGCTTAAATTAATCTTTTTCTTGATTTATGCCTCTTTCTGAATGACAATGCAGTTATCTGTGTGCATTATGAGAAGTAGGACACAGTGTCTCATTACCAGTACTCTTACTACCCTGTAGAAATAAGACAGGCTTTTGTGGAGAAGTCTAGGACTTCTCCCCAGTATGAAAGAATTTATTTTTCAATTTTCAGCACAACTGGAGTAGAAGCGGCAGCAAATCTGCTAGAACCCCATCTTATAAAATCATGGTGATAAAACCCACCATTCCTGAAACGAAACATAAAACATAAGGCTTTTAACTAGTCAGTGTGAAGTAGTAACAAACCCTCACCAGGAATTGCGTCAGGCAAAAATGTAGCAGGATTCCAGTTCTTGTCATTCATCACCTCTGAACCCCAAAGACTTATAAATTTAGAGCTATTCCAGTCTGGAGTGCTCCCAAAACAACTTGGATAAATATGATCTTGGAGAGAGGCATTGAATACTTGATGCTTGTTTGTATGATTCTGAACTGGAGCTGGTGGTAATGCCTACAACAAAAACAAAGAGTATTTTCCCCATTAATATTCTGTTTGCTTACACAGTCACTCCAACAGGAATTTTCAAATCATAGTGTTTTAATTGGGAAAAGCATTATCAAAAGCATAATAGACAGTATTTCCCAGAAAGATAAAGACTGATTTGTTGATAATTATAACGCATATATTACACAGATTGTATGTACATGCATGTATTTTACACTCACAAAGCACTACTTTTAGAATCAACTAACTGATGAACACAAAACAGCCAAATCTCAAAAAATAGTTGTGTTAATATATAATTAAAACCAGTATTTGCATGAATTTAGAAACTTGCTAGGAATTACTACCTTTCAAAGCACAAGCTGCCTAAACAAATGAATCTTCTCTGACGTGACAATCATTACCACAGAAGACAATTGTGAAAAAGGGATTACAAACACTTCAGCATTGAAAATAAGGGCACGAGAAAAAGAAATAAAACACATAAAACAGAAGTTAATTATTTTTTTCCTTTCTTTTCAAGTATTAAGTGGTTCCTAACTTAAAATTAACAGGCAAGGAATACACCCTTTCCTTTTAAGAACCAACTGGAGGGAAAAAAGGAAGCATACACTTTTTCTCTTTTTATAGAAACAAGTTGTTCAGGCTCACCCCATATCTTCTGGCTGAAATTGTTTATACACACTGTAAAATGACCTTTCTCCCAGAGACGTCAAGCAACATAAACATTATATTCAATTACTGCCCCCTTTAAAAAGGCCAACAAAAAGCAGGTTTTTCTCTTTTTATGCCAGATTTGATGCAAATTAAAACCTACGCAGAAGTAGATATAGATATTAAAAATATCAGTTGAGCCCAGTGCCATTTCAGACATGAAACTCATGGCCAAACAAACTACTTATATACCTAGTCTCCCTTTTTTATAAAGAAGGATATTCATTATCTGCCTGATGTGCATGTGGTGAATGTGGGAGGGGCTGGAATAACCTGCATTAAAGAAAATTCGAATAAATGTGTGCAAGGAAATACTTAACATGGTTTTGAAAGAACAGCACTGGGTTGCTGCTGGCACATTGCAGCTATGTAACAGAGGTAAGGAAGGGACACCCAAGACAGGAAAATTCAAAGTGGATGTTAAGAAGGACAAAAAGAGCAAGTAGGAGTCATCTTGGTGGACTGTTCTACTCTCCTTGCAACCTTGATCACTGGATCAGACCAGGAGATGACGAAGATGTACCTAACGACAAAGGCTTTTTTGCTCCTCTCAGCAGCACCCACAGTTCAGGTGCTTTAAACACATGTGAAACAACATCCCCATTAACAGCAACCCTCGGTTTTGACTCATATTTTTGAAAAGTTGTCACTTGGTCCCAATTCTTGTTCCAAACCTTTTTCTTGTTTATTACTTAAAAGTTTAAGGTCAGAAGAATCTTGCAGAACCTGCAGAAATGCAAGTTCTCTTGAACGACAAAAAACCCCCTTACAATTATGAAGTAAGACTCTTATGACTGTTTTCTCAAAAAACCCCAACAAAAAAAAAAAGAATTCACACAAATTTTAACTACAAATCTCAGAATATTATTGCCAAAATGGAATACTAAATTTTTCTGATATATATGAAATGAAGACTTAATTAGTTCTCTTACACAGACTGAAGACCTGTCACTGCTTCTACCGCACAAGACTCATTTGACTCAACATGCTTTCTAACCACAGTGAAGACATCCGTCTTACTGACAAAAAAAAAATACCCTCAAGCCATTCTGTACAAACCTTCCAGCAGTTCTGAATCTGTCTTACTCCCTGCCCCTCACTATTCTTTGCAAAAGGAATATTATAACCAAACCACGATTTAAAGCAACTTTTCATTGTTTCACTGATACTCAGTCGTGCTGGTTTATACAGTAGTACAGAATTTTTCCTGGGATGGGGACGTATCCATCTCCTTGGTGAGGCTTACCTTATTGTGTGTGAAGGGAGAAGCAGTGTACAAGGTGGGATGGATAAGCGGACGAGGCAGATGAGGAATCGTATGCAATGGTATATGTCCATGGATGTGAGGATAAAGATGAAGTGCAGGATGTGCAGGTTTTTCAGGATTCATAAACTGGTGCCCAGCAGGCAGGCGTCCAGTTGCAAGTGCAGAGACTGTTAGTCCTGAGGCTTCTTGTTTGCAAACGTGACATTCACAAGCATTTGGACCTTGGTCAGCCTATAAAAAAACCCAACAAAACCCATTAAAAATGCAATCTACTCCTCAGACATAAAATCGTAGTAATCAGTAGTATTTCATTTTGCATACATTGATTAGTATTTTCAGAGCATTCACAGAATTTTTTTCTAGTACCAATAGAAAAGCCTCATAGTGAAGCAAAAGCACTAGTGAAGAGTATTTATCTTACTTAAAAGAATACCCTAAAAACTGAGAGATTTCATACCATACAGACATTTAATGTCCACTATCAGTGACAACAAGCAAAATACTAATACAAACCTTGACAGCATTCCATCATTACTAGGCAATCACCCCAGTATAAAAAGAAAAAATCAAACTGGATTAATATTTTCCACAATTTTCCAAGGATATGGAAAAAAACAGTGTAGGAAGTAGTGTTAAGAATTGATTAGCTGATAAAATTGGAAGCAGTCCACAGCTGCGTTAGGCAGAGCACGAACAGCATGTCAAGGGAAGCAATCTTTCCACTCTGCTCAGCACTGGTGAGCCCAGTGCCAGGCTCAGTTCTAGGCTCCCCAGTATGAGAGACATGGACACACTGCTGCCAGACCAGTGAAGGACCACAGAGATGGAAGCATCTGTCACAGAGCGAATGAGAGCACTAGGACTGTTCAGCCTCAACAGAGGAGAGACTCAGTGGGATCTTACCAGTGTGTGTTCCTTGACTGGCTGGGGAAGGGAAGGACAGAGAGGACAGCACCAGGCTCCCCTCGGTGGTATCCCATGAAAGGATCAGAGGAAATGGACACAGACTGAAATACACTAAATCCCACTCAAACCACTCATTTGTGAGAGCAGCTGAACACTAGAATGTATCACCTACAGCAGTTTTAGAGCCTCCACTCATGGTGGTACCCAAAACCCAACTGGACACTGTGCCGACCAACTCTCTCTAGACCATCTTGCTTTGACCAGGAAGGCTGGTCTGGATTATCTGCACAAGCCCCTCCCAAACTCAACGACTCTGTGAATGTGTGAGGCTGACATTTCTCGTAAAAAATTCACAATCACACCAACCATGAAAAAGCCACATTTCAGAAACTTGTACTGATTTCAAGATATCATCAGCCTCTGCTGTCTCAAAAGAACTCAAGCCTTTAGAGGAAAAGCAGCCTGGGAAAGAGCAGCTCCATTTCCCCTTCAGCCTATTACTTTTTCCAGCCATTGTCACCTGACATTTCACTGGTAGATAATTTTACCAGAAGCAGTACCAAGAATACTTCCCAATTTCTCCTTTTCCTACCAATGTGGCAGTTCACATTTTTCCAAAAACGTAACATTAAGATTAGCTTTCTAGAGAAGAACTGACAGGCGATGCTCTTCTTAAATATCCCTTCCTCTCAGAAACAAGTAACTCATCATTATCACTTAAAGGCATTACAGCCTTTAACACAAGGTATATTTTAACAAATAACAGAGATTTCATAAACCTAATACAGTGACTGAATTAATTTTATGCATAAATAAAAAAAACCCCTACATTTATAATAAAAATTAGTACTACCCAGAAATCAACACTAATCTACTAACAAATGAAAATGGAAAAAAAACTCTAGAGACTCAAAACCCAATTCTGACAAATTGGGTACTGAAAAGGAATCCAAGAGAAATAGAGGTACTGAGTAAATTAGCAAACCCAAGAGGTAATGCCAAAAAATCTCAAATTCACATGACATGTACCAGTGAAATCAATCACTTAAATACAACACTATGCTACACAGCTCTGATTAGAATATCAGACTAAAAAAAGAAAGTCATTAAGAGTTCCTCAGTCATTCCAAGAATATTCTTATTCCTCAAAGAAAAGAAAAAAAGAAAAAGGCTAAATCCATCTTTTTATCTTGTATTTTAGTTTGCTTCCCTAAGGCAAGCAGACTTATATAATCTAATTTGATTTTCCACAACAAATACTGAACCTCTTCACCAGTTTCAAACTAGTCTGACAGAGGTCTCACCCCATGTAATTTTTATGGCATTGGTCAGCGATACATAGAAAAAACCCTTGATGTACTTGCTGAAAAAAAATTAGTTTAATACTCTTAACACATGAGAAAATACTTCCAGTGGAAGGTCTTAAAACACCCTAACCAGGGGATAACATCTGCTGGGAGATGACTGTTGTCTCAGCTCTCAAAGGTGTACCAATATGGACTCTCTTGTGCAATAAGAAATAAAAGTGACAGTCTCTCTCAAATCAGTGAGCCTGTGTTGTAGCTGCAGGGTAACTCAGATTGAAATCCTTGTGGTTACAGAGACAAATCCAACGGATAATTTGCTATGGTGCAAAAAGTTGTTAAACCAAACATTGCTACTTGCAGAGCAGATAGTCTAGGCATGGTTCTCTAGGTGGTCTGATGACCTTACAGTCAAGAGTTTCATAATCTTAAACCATTAAAAACCAACAAACAAACCAAACATCCCAAGACCCATGATGTTAAGTCATACAACTGATTTAAATAAACAGGGTTTGCACAGGGAAAGGTAATCCTTAAACAGAATATGAAAGAAATATGTGTTAACTAAGTATTCATAACATCCACCCTCCACCCTAATTAATTTCAAATAACGTAACACTAATATTTAGCAAAGACCAGGTCGATCTTCCAAACAGAAATGCTTGTTTATGTTTCTCATTCATACAGGTAGGAATAAGCTTTTCCCCCTTTTCCTGAAGCAACTTTTAATATAACTAACATATTTCAGGTTTTGACTAAAAGATTATTCGATATGAGAATGTCACAGTTATTTTAGGTGTCTGACACCTTAATATTTTAAATTTAAAAATTAATTGATTATGTAAGTGTCTTCTCATTCAACAGCCACATTTCAGAAATTCATCTACTACAAGATGCTTTTAGATTATTGTACCTGCTGACTGGGGTAAGAAGGTGGTGGACTATCCATTTTTGTTTCATCTTTCCTTAATGCCCTTTTTCCTAGAGACATTTCCTCCTTTTGAGTCCCTGGTGGTTCACCACTGCTCTCCCCATCTGCTTCTTCATCATCTGCTTCTGAGGAACTGCTGCTAGTACTGCTCACCTGAGGAGACTGGACAACATTAACTCATTAACATGGGGACATTATTAAGGACAAGCATTTCTCCAGTGAGCACATTCAAAAACCAGAATAAAGTAGGACACTGTAAATGCTGTACCTCATCTTTCAATGCCATGTTTTCGCCGCCGCCGTTTAGCTCGCTGTGGATTCCATTCATGTTGGCTACAACCTCTGCATCGTCGTAATTATTCAGTGGGTAGATATCAGCAAATTTTGCTGATAATGGTGCAACATCATCATCATCACTACCACTGAGGGGAAAAGAGGCTTAGATAAATCCCAGTGCTCAGTTATAGTGAAAGCAGCTACAATACCAAGATGGAATACAGTTGAGGGCATTCCTTGCATAAATGTTCCAATTAGGAGTCAACGGATGGTCTTCCAAGTTGTTCAACTGAATTTACTTTTTCAAGCAAGTAAAATCAAACACATAATCCTACTCAATGTGGCAGTCACGTGCCTGAATGACAAACTCGATTGAAAATAAAATTCTCTGCTGGTTTTGGGTAAAATATTTTTCAAACACTGTTTTCTGACCAAGGATCTATGGAATTAATAATTCCAGGATACTGATGACCTTTAATTTGATGAAAAAAGGCTTATGCCAATGTCTTCCTTCATAGAAATTGCTAAGTGGAAAAACCCACAATATAAAATTTGAGTTTTTCCACACGTTAAATGTCACACCAGTAAAAAGGGAACACTGCACACATCGCAGGAGCTCTTAAATTTCTCAATAGCAAGTACTTTGTAGTCAATCCCACACCTGCATGCTTTTCAGAATCTGCTCTAAAATACTTGGTAGAATTTTTTTGCCTTACACATAGACAGTAAAAGGACATGCATGTTTAATTAGTCACTCCAGGGAAGTGTTGCAAAGATTGGTTAGTTCATGTTGCTACAATAATACAGGGCTCTTAAAAGTGCACCATTTAAGAGCTCTTTTATCTTGTTGCATTCCATAAAATACTGAGCCAAAAATTAATTATATGATGGCCCCATTAGGCATATTTCAAATGCGCAATGAAGAAACAAAACACAGCAGATAGTAGGAGACATAAAATGGCACTTCCCCAAGGAGCAGTGGTATTTCCCTAAAAATAGGCTTCTTACAGTAAATACTATTTGGATTCCACTGAACTAGCTTCTGAAGAGACAAACTGAACAATTTTTGACATTTCAGCACCAAAATCAGTGAGAGTTTATAGAAATGGCAAAGCATACATTTAAGAATACGTAGCTGTTTTCGAGTGCTCCCTGAATGGGTTCAGAAACTACAGCTCTGTAATGAAATATTAAACCACTGGTGGTAGTAGATCAAGGCTTAGAGGAAATGGAACTGAGTGACATCCCACACAGCTGCACTGTCCTCGTTCATCACAGAGTATGAGCACGGAACACTACGGCAAACTCCCTTGACTGCACCTACAGCAGCTATTTCATTATTTCAGTGTTCCCACCGTGTGAGTAACTCAAGCTGGGGTTTTTAAAGTATTTCTTTAGAATATCACGTAACAGAGGAGATTCCTGGTTAGCTGTACCCATACTGAGTTCAAAAGCCAGCCTAACAAGCAACTTTAACTCTTTGGAATTATGAAGGGGTGGAAATCCACCATTAGACTAATGTCTGAAATCTGATAATGACTTTGATTGGAGTGTAAGCAACTGGGTGGCAGATACTTCTGATAGGGACAATAATTTTTGATGCAAGACATATTAACACAGGTTCAACAGTCCTAAAATCCATATAACAAAGGCTTTTCTTGGAACTAAAGTGATTAATGTGAAACGACGATCCTTCAAAGAAAAGAATGCCAGTTCCCTTTCTCAGTTTAGGAAAATCTGACATTTTAAGACAATGCTCTAAAGTAGATCAATATATGATGTCCCTGTAATTGCAAAGCAGGAAAGCACATAGTACAACAACTTCTAGCAATACTGGTAATACACTATCTTCAGAAATTTTCAGAAATTTGACAGCATGTTTGTACAACACAGAGATGGAGTTGTGGCCAGCTGAATAAAGTACCATTATTATATAATTTTCTGTGGCAAAACTAGCACTACATAATGATAGCCTGCCAATGTCATTTGCCTGCTTAAGTCCAATTCACTATAAAAATTTAAAACAGAAAAAGGAACTTACAAAGTTGGTGCAGAACCATTATCTGCGAGGATGAGTCTGGGATGTTGCTGAATTGTGATAGGTGAGCTGGAACCCGATCCTGAACTCGCTGAAGACATACTGGGTGGGCGGATCTCAGATAAATAATCCGGAGCAGAATCAATTTGTAGTGGTAACTGGTTAATGTGGATATCATCCGTTATGGGAGAATCCATGATGCCACACGTTAAAATGTGTGAAAGGCTGCAGTCATCACAAGTACATCTGTTCAAGAATTAAATTACAGATTTTTATGATCTTGTTCAACTAGCATTTACTTAAAGCAACCACACTCTTTGTTCCAATAATGTATTTCTTTTTTCCTTGAACAGGAAGTAATGATTTATTATGATTTCATACTAAAAACATCAGCTCACCTTCTTCTATAATTACAGTTGGGACAGTCAGGCATGCTCAAACGTGATGACAGCATGTGTCTCATTGTGTCTGTGAAGTTGTTCTCCCCAGATAGTGCTTTCTTGTTATTAAGCTGAAGTAAATGGTAAAGGCAGTGTTTTAGTAGTGCAAGTCTTCCCGTTAAAAATTCAATGGCACATAATGACAAGTTACATAATCAAAAAGGGTTCTTTGGGCAAAATAATTTAAAAGCAGAATAATTCAGAGTAATTTCATGACGGTGGCATTTTTATCACAGAAAAGGAAGTTCAAAGTTACAAACAACAAACATTTGGCATCAATACTCTTTAAATAAAGTATGTCTCTACTATGAAATAGCAAAGTGGACAAGTCCGTCTCCTTGACTCATTCATACATACATCTTGCATGGTATTTCTGCTGATGCATTCTGAACTTGAGCAGTTTCTGTCTTGTTTCATGATATGCACAAAAGGACACTGCTGACAAATGGAGAAAGCAAACTGACCCTTAACTTGCCAATCAAAAAAATTTAGGACTAATTTGGTAGCTACAATGGTATGGAGTCAAGAGTAGCTGCCCAAAACAGGACTTCACTGTTTTAGTGAAAAAATACAGTCCAAATAATCTCCACCTGGCAGAGGCCTAATCCTGAAAGCACCTAATTTCATTAGATACCTACAAGCCTTAGGTTAAACAAGGATGTGCCTAAGCTCCCACTTCTATAGATGCCCAGACCTGATCCTTACCTAAGCAGCCATGGTCTTACAGCTCACTTAAGGCCAATTAGGATCAAGGAAAAAGAGGATTCTTCCTCAAGTCCTCTGAGGAGACCTGTATACCAGATGTTCTGAATACATGGTTAACACAGGCTTATGTTCCTTATAGGAAAAAGTACTTACTGATGACTGCTTTGAGACATTGCCAATTTAAGCTTAAGTTTAAGTGTATTAAAATGTACTATCATACTCTCTCTGGCTCATGACTAGCGTTTCTTTCTGCATACTGGTACAGGAACGGAGAGGTTCTCCATCCAGAGTTGACTCTATCCGAAGCCCACTGTACTCTTATGGAAAGCATGATGCACACTTGAACACTTCTAGGCTGCAGAAGAGAGTACTGAGTCTTAAACAGCAGTTTTATAATAAGGGAGAAACTTCTACTGGCCCCTCTCTGGTTACAGCTTAAAAAAAGGAACACAGTTCTGCTCAGCCCTTTCCCCAAAAAACAACTGCAGGAGCTATCTCCAGAGTCTCAACAGGTGGAATCACCTGCCCTGATACTGAGGCTCATACAGGCATTTGTTAAACTCTTGAGCACAATATGCCCTACCATGTAAGTCAAGACAGCTCCACACTCAATGTATTGGCTGTTTTGGATCCCACTCTAAAGCAACAAAAATTCCCCTTTTTCTGTATGAAGATTTTAAACACCTGGGATTCAGTCCTAAGACTATAGTGTTTATGTTTTACCTTGTAGTAACTGAGATTATATACTTTTACCTGCTCTTCTTGGATCTCACTTCTCTGTATTTTAGCTGATCAAATTTCATGCTTGGCATAGTTACGGAATTAGATTGCACAGAACTAGTACAGCATACTACACTCATGTTTGCATCTTACAAATACATGTGTAGCACTAGTATAACTTAGAAGGGTATGAAAAAAAGATCCTACCTGCTCTTCAATAAAACGCCTCTGTTTAAAAAATTCCCAGTCTTCCTTTAGCATGCGTTGCTTTGTTTTCATTGCCATCTAAAACAGAATTTGAGGAAAACTCATTGATTTAACAATAGAAAATCTACTTTGTTCTCAGTTGGCCTGTTTCATTAAACCTAGCTTATCTATACTATTCTGCAAGTACTTACACACTTCATCAATACGAAATGGGTTATACTTGCTAATAATTTGAGTCACTTAAACAAAAGATTTTATATTCATTTACATTATTTTTCTACTGTTACTCCTTATGTTAATATTTCTTTTCATTAAATAGTTTCATAATATTTTTAATAAACAGTGATTGGTATTAAATACTCAACATCTCACATTCACTACAATCCATTCAAATCTAGAGATACTGGACTTAGGGCAAGGCCTCAGTGCAGGCTCAAGTGTAAACCCCGAAGTACCACATGTGGAACTCATCAGCCAAAGAGTCAAAAGAATCAGAAGTAGTGACCTAGACTAACACTATTTATTCCTCAAAGCTTTTCATGCCTCTTGATTTATCTAAGGCTGGACAGATCCTTTATAATTGCTTGTCTCTCAAATCATATCACCATAAATGCACATAGAATCCGTAACTTTTGGTATACAAATGGTATTTTTCTCATTTAGTGAATAAATTGACTCTGAGGGAACACAAAAGCTTTCATGAACTCTAACACAACAAAATGCAAGAACAAAACTCTTCCTGCTGTACCGTACAAGATTTTAACAGCATTACTTCATCAGTGAGGAAAAGCAACTACCTGGGTTATCTTTTATAGATATTTTTTAAAATTTACCTAAATAATAATAATCGCCATCATAATCTAACACCTTATAGAATACAAGAGATTGCTTCATAAAATAGGTTAGTGAGCCAAAGACCACTAGGTTACACCATTAGCAACATTCTTTTAATCTTCAAAAGCATGCCTCCAGAAATTCATACTTGATAAAAAGTTTCAAGTCCCACTACTAAGCTAAGTATATTATTGCTATTATCATTATTTAATTTAGGAAGATGAAACTTTAAGCTGGGGATCTGAAGTAGTATTAAGTGGAAAAAATTTGCCTAATTAATTTCTGAAACTAGCAGCATAATATTTTAATTACTACTGTGGATTTGGATTTCCTTTGCTCCAGTGAGATAACACTAACACCAAAAAATGAGTTTACCATGTCCATGTGTGTTTATAAAAAAAAAGAAAAGGTACCCATGAAATATTCTTAAATCACTCATGCCATTTCTTAGATACACTAAAAGGTACTGCAGAGCCTGTGGCAAGCAACATCAGAAATTTCATCCTGGATGAATTATCAGCTCCTGAGAACCCTTGAGCTATATTTAAGGCCAGGAACACTCACTGGTTTGGGTGCCCTGACACCTGAACCCTCACCAGAGTCAGCTACCTCCATTCACTACACTTTGTAAGAGAAGACTTTCAATGCAGAGAACGACATTTAAAACAGCCAGTGCATTAACTGGGAGCTGCCTACTCAAGCCTGCCAAGAAACTGTCACAGCAAACAGCACAGGATAAGTCCTGGTACCTGAGCATTAATGGGAACAGGAGCTGAGACTCAAGTTTTCCTACTTCCACCTTTGAGGCCTTTACAATACTCCACCCTGTCTACAAGTACCCTAAGTTATTGATTCCATAAATAATAGAAACCGACTTCTCTCCCTCCTTTCTTTTCCCCAGCGAATATTTATTTCACCAGAGCAAAGCAGCTGCAATACAAACCACATGAAACATGCCCAAGAACTCTGCTAAGTAGCACGAGATAAATTCAAATGCCATCAGAGGAAAAAATTTACACTTCAGTCTTGTACATCTGGACTGAATATGCTATTACCACTGCCCAAAGGAGAAGAGAGGGCCACTACCACCCTATTCCTTCCTCCCTATTTATTTGAGGCTAAAAAGTATTTGAGCTCCATCAGACAAGCAAGACAGACAGGTGAACAAGTATTTTTCTATTCTGAAATGGATTTAATCATGAAACAAAGCCAGGAGTCTGGTCAAAACAGAAACATAACATTAAATCGTGTGTGAAAACTCTCATGTCCATACATATATCACAGGATGCTTGTTTCTTCCAAATTTTCAAGTCTGCACCAAATGTAAGTCGCACATTTGAGCTTCCCAAATTTCATGTGTGAATCTATTTTCCTAGACCATTTCAGCAGAAATAACAAAAATAATTCCTCCTATCACAAACTCTCAGCACACAAAAATACTGACTGCTTCAATTATCTACACAGCCACCATAAAGACAAAAACCAATCTATGCCCATACGATTTTGTCTATTAAGTTGACCAGGACCGTAAAAAAATAAAAATCACACATTAATATGGAAAGAAAAACAAGAAGCTCTGCCTGGGCAAAAGCATTTTAGTTAAAAAAAAAAACCAAAAAACCAAAAAAAAACCCCAAAGAAATCCTTCGGCATGAAGCACATATGACCATCCAGCCATTACTTGCTGAAATAACCCAGGTCCTCCTAGGTAAATTTAGTGTAAGTTTGGTAAGGAAATCAGGATCTGGATGTACAAGCTGCATCCACTTAAAACTCTCCTGTACTCAAAATACTTCAAAGATTTTCCTCAGATTTAACATATTAATACAGGCACTGATACAGATGATGCCTTATTCTAAACTTTATCACAGCACACACACGGCCCACCCGTGTATTAAGTTATGTCTGTGCATGACACAGCTATCTTACACAATCTTAAACAATTAATATTTGGATTGCTTGCAAGAGCTATTCTCTTTTTTTACCAACAAGTAACATAACATACTATAGTGGAGGGTTCATCAATTATCTTTGTTGATGCCCTGCTTTGGATATAGTTCCACAATACATACATGAGAACCATTCTTAAATCTCCTGTCCTTTTTAACTTTTCAAACACTACCAACAAAACCTCACAATTTTGTTGAGCCAAGAAGCAAGCAACTAATGAACATGCACTCACTGTTAAGATCCACAGTTTCTATAGCAGCTGGGCTTTCCGATTTCTACCTTGTTGACAAAAATATCACTGCAAATTCAGGTATGATGGTTATACCAAATAATGTATTTTTGATCAAGAGAGTATCAGGTTATGAACAACAGAGGGTTTAAGGTATGACTGTGAAAATGCTTTTTCCTACAAATAAATACCAATATAAATATCACTGTCTTCTTTAAAATTTGAGGGTTTAAGTTTTACAATTGTTTCCCCTACATGCCCCCCCACTGCTGTAGGTACTTTTGGTCATTAGGAAGTAAGTCATCACATTAAATTCCCCTAGCTGGGAGGAGAGTGCCTGTTTGCATAGGATATAGGCTTCACTGAGCAAATTTAAAAAATGCTACAGGATGGGGACTTGTGGCAGCTGCATGGTCACTTGATAAAAAGAAATACAGAAAAGTCAGTTAAGAGCTGATTATCAAATGGTGCAGAACAACCAGTTAGAAACCAAACACGAATGTAACTCCACAGAAATGCCATCTAAAAATACATAGTTGAATGAAGGCAGTCAAGTGGGCTCCTTTCTTACTAGAGAGGCAATATCAGACAGCCATGACACCCTGACACCATGGGAAAGATGACTTCTAATAGCATAAAATGTGAGATGATGACATTTTACTGAGCTGCAATCAAATATTTAGGTGCGTAAAATCAGCCAGACCAAAAGAAAACTTTTTAACTCAAAGCTCACAGATGCAGTCCCCAAATATAGAGCAAACTCTAAAAATAAAGTAAGTTATATCCTGTCTCCATCATTAAGGCACTGGAGTTAATGGCAAAAGTTCACTGAAATGTTCAGCACAGGGAAAAACTTCTGAAGGACATTTACAGTGTATCATAAGACTGAAGTATCTTTGTCATCTATAGAAGCAACATAGTATTACTGAATTTCAAATTAGTTCTCCATATTCGTACTGCTCATAGAACTTCAAAATAGAAAGAAATTTCTATAGAATTCTCTATCTTCAGTTATTTCCAAGACATTTTTTCTTCTAGAACACTTAAGACTGAACTAAGCAGATTTTCACTCTTTTCCTGAGGTAATTTATTTTTTTTAAAAATTAATTTTTTTGAGCATGAGGCAAAAGCCACAGGAGAAATTTTTGAGGAGTATAAACAATCACTTGCAAAATAAACAGCTATTTTTCTGAAAATTAAGATCTCAGCAATGTAGGATTCCGCACAATAACATGATTATTTTCTGAAATGTAGCACAAATTCAGACGAATAAGCTATCAGATCATCTACTTGATTAAAGGACTGCTGCAGAGGTCTCAAATATTTATGCATTGAGACAAACTGCAGTTTCCATTTTGATAATGGTACAATGATCATAATCACACTATGAAACATGCCATAATTTTTTATAGCTACCTCTTCTTCTGGGTTTCATTTAGTGCACTTAATATTTTGAAAGCTTAGCGGGTTTTGTGGAACAGGTTATTTTTATTTCCTATGGCTCATCTACTAGCTAACATATTTATAAAATGTTCAAAGACCATCTCTAAATAAGAACACAACAATCTGCTTCAACAATTTGAATATGTCACTGTATAATCATCACTAAGTATTGGTAAGTTAATGCTTTTCTACTGTGAATGACTAACATGAATGAAAAAAGTTACATTTTGTTGCTTCAAAGCCCTGGATAAAAATACCCAAGAAATTCTTCTTCACTGAAGGCACAGTCCTACATGAGCTGCTCCCTACATAATCAGTCTTGAGACTGTTTGCATGACTCTTACCTGTTCATCAACATAATCATCTATTCTTTTCTGGCATTCAAGCCATGCTTCAGCAACTTGGCCCATTTCCTGTTCCAGCTGATGATACCTTTGTAGCAAGGTACTATACATATCTTCACTACAGGAATCGTGTGTTGTTCCAAGCCTAGAAGTTCAAATAGTACTTGTTACAGAAGAGACATTTCACTGAAGAACCACACTTTTAAGATCTGCCAGCCAAAAAGAATGTTGTGAAAATGTGATTATTGACACACCAAGGCCCACACAGCTGCTTGTATCCCAAAACTTGAGTATTTTTAGTAGTTTTCAAAAAATATCCAAACCCTGCTTATTCCAATCTTCTGTAACCAACAATAGCAGGAATGGGGGAAGTGCCACATTGCTAGAGCCTCTTTCCCATGAGCAACCAGATGACAAACCTATTTGTTCAAATTTTGTTGCTTGATATATTTATCCTTCCAAATTCTACAGGCTAAATATACACGTTGACTATCCACTGCAGAGCTACATAATAAAAATAAAGCCAGAAGCTTGTTAAGCAGAATTCTCATGACCAGTGCTAAAAGGATGACTAGATGAGTTGGAGTTCCAGGTGGGAAATGTGCTGTAGAACGAGGCAAGTGAGATACAAGCAGTTATCTACTATCACTTGAGCAGCATGGAATTCAAAACATGGGCATGCCAGTCACTGTTGACTGTGTCTGTAGGAGCCCCAGAAATAGGAGACAGACTTACCTCTCTTCCTACTGCTGTAGCTTTGCACAGTATGAGCTTATTTACTTCTTAAGTAAATATGCAATCTCCCAATACATTGACTTTACAAATAACAAAAGGCAAAATTTTACTCAGTAATGTGTGTTTAAACCACACTGAATTGTAATGACCTGTCAACTGACACAAATAAACTGAAGCTTTACAACATTTTTCTACTCAGTAATTAAGGAGAAACTGTATGATAATTAGTCACAGAGGTTGTGTAGTAAATCAAAGTCAGTACCAAAAAACCAAAATTGAAATATCACAAATTGTGGTATTTAAGCCCAATTCCAGCATTTCAGGGAGGTTTGTTACAGATTTTCATTGTAATAGGATGTAAACCCGACCTCAGAATCACACAGTCCTGCCTGTCACCTGCAAAGAACTAACCCCTTAATTTTAACTTGGCAATTAAGCATAATGAAGACCTGAGCAAACAGACAACTCAGTAAGCACCGAGTTACAGCTGATAGTGTGAATTTGCCAATAAATTCAAATTTGTTTTGTTGTTTTTGCCCAGAATCTGCAACACAACCACTTAAGAAGTGCACAAGCAACTCTGCACATTAAAACTTGTGATGTCCATGAGTTGAAGAGTACAAAAAAGGGGATACAGGGGATACAGTGTCTTTATGATACAATACTTCCTTACTATTAGTGCAGACACTGTCAACTCCTGTTACTAGACCACAATTTACTACTTGTTTTGGAACCTCTGTTTCTAGTATTATGTAATTACGTGAAAATCAGATCCCTACTATATCAAAATCAGTAATTTGTTCTCGTAACTCCTCCTGACTAGTGCTATTCTTTCACACAGTACTTGTACGCAAAACACTTTTTAAAATATGCTCAAGTTAGAAGCAAAAGAACTCAGTTTTAAAAAATTTGTATTAGCAATGCAACAGCATTTACACTTTTTTATTGTGACTCTGAGTAAAGGTTAACGTGATACTAGTAAATGCACTTTCACCCCCAAGACAAGTATAAAGCAACAATTTAGTTAACATTTCAGTCTGCTAAACAGAGGTGGAATATGTTCCTCAACTGCAGTAAAAAAAAAAAAGGCAATAAAAAGTATAACACATAAAATTTAAGAAGAATTGCTCGCTTTAAAGTAACCAAGACTTCCAAGCCATACCTGTTGACAAACTGTATGCCTACCTATTTTGATCACGAACACATAATTTTTTTGGACAATGGCATTTAACCAAAGCTCTGCAAATATCCTCACCACTGTCCCATCCCATGCTGGAAAAGCAAAGGGGACAGAGAAGTCCCAGATATCCATCACTTCATTGGTCACCACATCCCAATAAAGCAGTGTGGTGAATTCAGGAGGCATGTCAGAGGTTGCACATAATCAGAAGCATCTTAATCCAATCAATATTATTTAACCTCCAAGAAACTCTTCATATTGACACCTTCATCAGGAAGTACTACCCGCTCAACTTTGAAAGAACTGGATTTCCTCAAATACTCATTATGAAAATACATCCTTACGAGATGCTGTGTCTGACCTAGAAGCTCTGCTGACTAATTAACTCTTGCTAAGCCATGGAAAGCCCTTACAGCTGGTCTGCAGACTGTGCAGCTGAGCTGCCTCCTAAACAAGCCACAGACGCTGACCATGTAGCCAAACAAGATAGAACTTATAAAGACCCTGGTAGTTTACCCCAGCAGATGTCTCCTGTCAGCTGTGGAATAGTGACACAGCTGATCTTGTATCCGCTAAGCAAACTCCATCCCCACAAGGCTGCTGTTTAAACCTCCCTACGTGAACACCTTTTCTAGTCTGACATCTGATAAGCATCCTTGGAACTAACCACAGAACACCAACTACATGTTTTGAAAAAGCCAGAGACATACAAAAAATTTAGTGATTTAAGCAAAGGATGGAAGAAAGGACGAATACCCAAAACCTAAGTGAAGCTGAGATGTCAAAATGCCATTTGACATTTCTCTTCAGGAAGAGAAAATAATGAGGCCAATGCTCTTTACATGTAAAGAAACTCTGGCCATACTTTCTCTACTGCACATAAGTGATTCTCTGTTCACCAAATGTCCAGAGGACTAGGCTGATCCCTGCTTTTCCATGTGGGGCTTCTGTGATGGAACATTTCTCCACTACCTTCCAACTGAAGGTATAAACATATCCTTCCCAGAGAAATCTAGTTCTGTCACTTCAAGACAGAGAACTCACCAATAAAGTCCTGGGAGGCCATGAACACAAACAAAATCTATGCTCATCAAAGGAAAAACAAGACATACACTATATAAGCTAGAAATGGGAAGCTTGTGCTGAACCTTTCCTATCGAAAAATGATTCATGTCAACCAAACCAGGCAAAGCCGTAAGTTCAAGGATGTTTCACATAAACTACCTAACAAACACAAATGCACTGGGAAAGAAACTCCTGCAGGAAGAGGTTCTGATTTCATCATATTTGTAAGCTTTGAAGGTGGCTGTCACCACAGTGACAGCAGAAATAAAACTTCTGTTGCTCTGATTTTAACTGCAGTAGCACAGAACAGGTAAATGAAATAAAAAATGTTTTTGTTAAGAAATAACCATAAAGTTCACTAAGACCATTCTCAGCTCTGCAGATAAAGGCAATATAAACATTTTTATATAGTCAGGATTGGTGGAGTAAAGAGGTACAGAGAGGACTTGTCAAAAAGCATGGGTATGTCAAAAAGCAAGGATAGTCACAGAAAAAGAAGCCACAGATCACTGGAAAAATACACAATTAACATGCTGTTGAACACAGCAACAAAATCAGCTGTTGGGGCAGGGGGAGAAAGCCTTTCAATATCAACCCAGTTTCATCTAAACAAATCAGGTAACTTATGAGGGACCTTAGACTTCTCGCTGAGCCTGGTAACAATTCAACTTTTTTGTCTCTTCTTTTTTCCTTTCTAGTATCTACTAGCAAAAGGAGGACTCAAAAGAAATTTTTTTATTCAATGTGTGCATCATTTCTTGTAGCAAAATTAGTCAAACTGCTCTTGTACCATGGAAAATTACGCAAGAAAATACCTTTAAAACCCGTGTACACAGATCATAAAGGTGTCTTCATCACAAACAAGCCTGAGAGGTCAACATGAACCACCCACACCTGTATGCTAAAAATGTTCAGACTTAAAGTAAAGAAAATTTCTATTAATGCCTCTTCCCTAGAAAACCCAAACATTTTGGCAGTACACCAACTACAAGCACAGCAACCCTACCAAGAAAATACACAATTTAATGCCTCAGAAGCTTTAAAGCCATGAGACCTACAATCATACAGCAAGGAGGTTTTCTCCAGTGAAAAAATGGCTTAAAACTCCATATTCAGTTCTGTGCACTATGGGAAGTAGAAGGTAATGAGGCTTTAAGTTGCTTGTAGAACTGTAAAAACAGCAGCAATGCCTGATAATTGAAAACAGTACTATTCAGTCATACCATCACTATTTTCACAGGATGCTGTCATTTCACTGGGTAACCTACAACTAAGCAAATTAGGGTTGTAATTCTTCTGACAAGGAAGTTATGACAGCAGCCTGCTCAATCAACAACACTCTTTTCAAGAGATATCCACAAAGATTTTTACCAATTCAATTGTAGCAGCATATTTTTTTAAATGCTGTGGTTGCAAACATGGGTTTTCATTTCTTCTTGAAACCACAAAACAAAAGTTAAACTCTACCTTAGCTGTGACACCAGCGTTGGCAAGCTATTCTGCAGGAGTGGCTCAGAAAATACCAGATTTTCAAACAAATGTTTGTTGTGCAATTCCCATGTCACCTGAAATTTCTTCAAATGTTCATTTTCCTATAATGATAAAACAACCAGAAAGAAACCAGAGTTAAGGAAAAAACCAAAAATTCTGTACAAGGCAAGACATTTTTAGAAGTCTAATTTCCAACCTACAGGCTGTATGAACCAGCTCACACCTTATGCAGTTTTAATATCCAAACCCTCAGAATTGAAGCAATTTTTAATTACTTAAACAACCATAGCATCATTCCTTCTAAGTTGTCATGAATTTAAGAAAAAAATTACTTAATTAAAAAATATCAGTCTACATTATTTGAAGTTCCTATTCATTTCCACACCACAAGATGGATTTATGATCTGAACCTGTAATTCTCAGGTTGTCTTGTCAAACAATTGTCTATTTATGATTATTTTTCAGTTTTTTAACTTACCTAGTATAAGACACATATACAATGTCAACCTATAATCTTTATTCAAAACTGACATAAAATCCAATAAACAGTTCTCCTCAACTACAGCTTGAAGAATGAAATTCTCTAAACAGACAAGACCAACAGCTTACTTCTCTAGTAAGGAGAACATTTTTGTATTTGAGGCTATTTAACACATAATTGTAAGTAATTTCAGGAGCTAAACCTTAAAACTATTATCACTAAAACACAAGAACACAAAACACGTATCATACACTTTTCAAGGCAGCAAGTTTTCCTACATATAGCCAGCAGTATGCAGGTTTTCTATACCAGGACTCAACCACACAGCAGAATTAAATGCAAGCATTCTGGCTCTCAGATCAGCAAGTGGGCCTTAAGCACTGTAATCCCAAGCACCCAGAAACTTACAGTCCAATATACTCTGAAAATTTAAAGTTTTGTTAATAACAGTGGGTTAAAAATAAACCAACCAAACATATTTATATCAGACCTGAAGACAAGACTATCAGCATTTAAAAAGACAATTAAGTTCCAAGTATTATTATTAAGAAGGGTGTATGGTGGGGTTTTTTGAGTTGCTTTGTACTTTTTCATTTTGAGTATTATGTCTTCAAAATATTTTACATTTCTATAAAATGCTAATAATTTCTCAAGGTTCACTGAGGTTGATTTCTTAAGGAATTTCCATCCTATACTGTGTATAAACTCCTGTGTACCAGTTTGTGCAGATTACAGTATTTCTCACTAAGAAATATCAGGCAAGTTTTCTTCTCTAGTCTGTATGCTGTGTACTTGAGGGCCCTTCTGTACTGACCAGTCTTCACAAATTGCTGTCAGTATTATCTGTTCTTCCCTGCATTGGTGGGGTACAAAGCTTTAGTTCCTACTCTTGAAGTCAGATGGATTCCTTTGAAAGGAAGGACAACTGCTCATAATTCCATTGAGAAATCAGTTTCTCACAGGTGGAGGTTCAAGGCATTAAATGCCTTTCTACAGTACAATACATGAAAAGCTTTCATCATTAAAAGGAAGGCAGCACTAAGTTTAGAAATCTTGGCTGCCTGTTATGTATTTTAAATGAAAAGATTCCTTCTTCCATAGTGTACTGGTATCTTGAGAGGAAACATCCATGCACACTGAAAAAGCTAGCGACCCTACTACCTGTACTGAAAGCTGTGACATACTACTCCATTTAATAAAAAGGTTATTTAATAAATCTAAGAAGCGTATGACAAGACAGTATCCTACATTCTCACATTTCAGTTTCTCAAGGTCACAGCTTAGTAGAAGGATGCTTTCAGTACTAACTGGGCTGCAGAAGGAAAAAGACAAGAAGAATCTGGAATACTTTGTGTTTTCTTATCCTCCGGTTTTTAAAAGAGGAGAAGAATTGTATTTTGTCAGGAAAGGGGTTGACCAGGGAGTTCCAGCAGCTTCTGTTTTCTCATGGCTATTATTTCCATCTCCTATCATAGTTTTCATGACTACTAGTTTACAGTAATTACCAGGAAAAAGATATAAAATGGTTATTTTCTGATCAGCTATGTAATTCTGGCATTAATGGGTTCACCATTGGCAGATCCACTTTGACAAAGCTAAGGTGCACTGCAAACCATTCGCTTTATAGCTGAACAAGCTGCAACACAAAACAACCTCAAGAGCAACCTTCTCTCAAGCACCTTGTTAGGAACTTAATGACTGTTAAAAGCAGCCAATAAGCAGGAGGTAGCAGTGATCTCACATCTGTATCTAAGTGATAAAGCTGGGAAAGATAATAAAGACAACAGCAAATACAGAGCACTGACAACAAAAAAAAACCCATCAGATATGCTCAAGCTTCTTAGAAGAAACATCTTCCTGCTTTGCCAATTTAATTTTATTGACAGCTCTACCTCAGTAACGAAACTCTGCTTCCTCTCCCCTTTATATCCTCACCTATGGCCATCATAGTGTATGTCCCATATATTTTTTCCTCTCTTTACCCATCCAGCCAGCCACTTTCACCTAACTGGCAATAAAATCCGAATTCCCCATTTCAGTCATCTTTTTTTCTTTCTACTTGCACAAAGCTTACACAAGAAAAGGGATGGACAGGATGAAGACATTAACAAAGGATGCACAAGAAAGGATTAATAATAAAACAGGATTAATAACCTTCTAAGACCTTAAACAAATAGAATCACAGAATTTATTTATGGTATTACTCACCCGATGGACAGTTACTCAAGAAGAAATTTTTAAGGCTACTGTCTATTTTATACCCAAAAATGTAATCCCAAGTCTAACATCACAATCAGTTGACAAAAAAAGCATTGAAGGTAGAACTTTAGAAATAATACATTACATAGCAGATTAAGTCTGACGCAACACAATCTCTTCAAGTAGCCATCCTAGATTGTGAATGTAAAGTTGAACATGGAAACAATTTAAGTTAGTGCTACACACAGAAGTTGGTGTCACTTAATCATGGTTGTCAAGAGACCATTTAAGATTACCAGAGAAGCGTTTTCCACATTAGGACATCTAATATTTTGTAAATCTGCTTAAAGATTTGTTTCAGAGTAAGTGCCACAAAAAAATCCCACCTTTTTCTTTGTGAACAAAAAAAAAATTAACCAAGCCACTGTAAGAGATGTCTACTCCACACTTCTGAATATTTAACTACATTTTCAGAATCTCCCTGTCTCTAAGGATGAACACAAAAAGAACCTTACAATTTATGACCACAGAAGACACCTGAAAGAGCCCAGAAATAACTCTGTCAGCACTAGCCCTGGCAAGCAGGAGCACAAAGGCTGTTTTTTCAGTCTTACCAGAGTAACTAGGAAGGCGCTGATTGTACATGCTGCCTGACAGAGTGCACTGTACTCTTCAAGTAGGAGTGAGATGAACTGCTGTGCCTGGGGTGGCCCTTCTGTCGCTAACGTTGATGCCACCTTAGATCCCAGGGACAAGTGTCTGAGCAGACGAACCTTCATTTCAAGCACATATTCCCTAGCTTGCTGTTCCAACCGTTGGTAAAGCTGGTATGGATCTCTTTCACAAAGCCTTTATTTTTAGAATAATTGTGACAAAAAAAAGAAAAAAATAAAAAGAGAGCATGTAATCAACAGTTTTCATTTTCCTAAAAGTATTTACCAGTTACCATTATCCTCATCAAAAATAACCTCACTGGCTCAGGTTTAGAGAGCTACTTAAATCTCAGAGAACACAAGGCCAGTCCCCTACTTCTACACGTATGAGACTGAGCTCCTGTGCACCTTTAGGACTAGGATGCCTGCACACCTGAAGAGCAAACTGATTTCGGATTTACTATTTCACTTCAACTTTTAGCTCAAAATCTTAACTCCATTTGCATCCAAATGCAGGCACCCAGACTCTTCAGGTAAGTTTCTTCACAATTTCTCCATGTTGTTCTTAACATGTGACAAGTTTGTGTCTGCGGAAGAAAACTGAACAGATTGGCTGCTTTGAACCCCTTTAAATAATTCAATTTCACTCAATTTCTGTGCACGGAGTTTAAGCATGCACAGAATGCTTTGGGTTTTCTACAGCACAGGGAGGTGGGAAGAAGAAATGAATGGGCTAAGTACTTAAGAGTTAAGTGAATAGAAGTCTGCAGTCTGCAATCTAATCCATGCTTTTCCCTCACCACTCACAAAACAGTCCCATCATACTGCCTTCAAGTATTCCAACACACAGGAGCATTACTTGGCACCACTACTTATTCCAACAAAGATGGCTAGACACTCCATTTTTTTGCCAGCTGTGTCTAACAAGAGCCAAGCATGGAAAAGGGAATTTCTCCCTTTTAAACAGTTACTCAGCCACAGCATGGTCTTCTGCATGCTACCTAAATGCAAGATTTTTTTTTAATGGATTCAATAGCTACACTGACTAGCTTTGTAAAACAAATTCTGCATGATATTAGCACTACAGACTGGACACAACAGTGCTTGCCCAAACCATATCCTTTTTTTATTTTACACTTTATAGACCATAAAGAACTCAAGTGAAAAATAATCCAACTGGCATTTAAGGCTTCCTTCTTTGAAATCCTGTTTGTCTTTCTGTTTAATAATCTCGCTCAAAAGTGAAAAACAGTTCTGAGTAATGAAAGCTCCTGAGTACATAAGAAAGTTATACAGTATACGTCCTGATTTCCAAAATTCTTCCATTAAGGAGAGGCATAACATCAATAACCATTTCAGCTGTGATTCAGCTGTGATTTTAATTACGAACACACTATGCAACATTTAAACATCTTTGATTTCCAAGCCTGTATTGCATGTTTTGATCACTTAAATAAACAAAGTGTGACTAATAGGGAGGGACACTATATTACTCTGCTTGTACACAACTCACGTTTGAAATCAAACAGTTTTTATATAAGCAAAGTGCAATATGCTTATTTAATTATCTATTAAAGCCAGTTGAGGTGTACAGTCATATTAAGAGCAGTGCTAAATGAATTTCTCCTTCCAATGTGTCTTCATCTCCCCAGAATTTAGGTTCAACTAGAAATTGCACATGAGAACTACAGCTGGTCAGACTGCTCAGATCTCGGTATATTAAGCACATATGGAACCAAGGAGAACAAAAACTCCTTGACCACACACTGAGATACAGAGAAACTGACATGGACCTACTGGAGCCGCTGAAGGTTTGCCACACTATTCTCAAAAACAAAAAACCCACCACTGGGTTCTCATTAAGCCCATTTTCACTTCAACACCTACAAAAGCTACAACTGTGACTTCTAAAATGAGAATGAAATTGGAATCCGCCTCATCTAGTAATCAAAGTCTAATAAAACTTTTTTTATATAAAATTTCTTCCAGGTGTTACAATCACTCTAAGGTGCAAACACTAACTACTACTACTAACTCAGGCTAGTTCCACAAGGTAAGATTTTCACATGGGGCAATTCAAACTTAACACTGTCTTATGAATAAGGCCTTTAGAAGAGTAACTTTCTGAGACCCTTTCATAATTATACATTTATATTCCTATTGCAAACAGCATATGAATTTAATAGCTTCCCACACATTCAAAGTAGTATTGAAAAATCCTGAATAAAGCAGAATTAATATTCTTTGAAGTAATATACCTATCCACCAGCTCTCTCATTCCTTCCTTATCTGGTACCAACGACTGGTCTTGGTCATCTGCCAAAGGGGTCCCAGCTTGACGATAAATACACCGAACCATGTATCTCACTTCAGACCAGTAATTCTGAAGCTGCTGAGGTTCACGTTCAGGCTCTGCTGAATTTTCTCTGCATTCAAAGACAAAAATAATTACCCTCTCTTTATATGCATCACATAAGTGTAATGATTCCTACATTCCAGAAAAAAAAAAGTACATCTGAAAATGCCTAGAATAAAGTGTGAAACTGGGTAAATACTGCCATCCAGCAATTACTGTTACTATCAGATAACCTATTTCAAGAGTTCAAGCACACACCTACAAACAAGCTACAACACTACCAAATTCTGACTACAACCACCGTTGTAGTCAGAGGTTGAGCTGCTGAGGTTGAGTTCAGTTCTTACCTGCGTTCATTACAGGCCTCACAGTTGCACGCTATGTCTGAAGGAGAGGAATTGCTAAGATCTGCAGGAGGCATTGTCTGTGCACCAACAGTTATTCTTCCTCCTCCTACAGACTCCTGCTGTGATCCACTGTTTCCAAGAGGCATGTGTAAAAGGAAATCTTGGCTCTGAAAAGAAAAAAAAAATCCAAACCGTTTGTAAGGTCTGAAATGTTATTAGGCAGACAAATATTAAAGCGACAATTCTTAGTGCTGCATGTATTTTGGGATGACACTCAATCAGTCACAAAGAATTAGTCTTCCAAAAGCCTAATAAATGCAAGAGATGAACAGAGACAACCAACAATACAAACAGAGCTTCATTTCTAATGATCAAAGTACACTGGTTGTAATTACCACCTTTATGTACTTCAGCATAAACAATGAACTAAGCTAAAGGAAGGTTTGCATCATCCACACTTAATCATAAACCAGCACTATCTCTTCAGTCTCCATGTAAAAGTATGTTTGGCTTTCGGAGTTTAACAATCCCTTCTAGTAAAAATGATAAAATCTCCTTGTTTGTAACAGCCAGACACAGTATTTCATAGCAATGGATGTCAGAAAGCTGCTGCCATTGGAGATGGATGTGACCTCCTGTGCACAGTGCTGTTCAGTTCTAGCAGATGACACAGACCACTCACCCAAGACTGCTGCTATTTCTGTCTGCAGTGTCTCTCCCTTCTCTGTCCTCCAGCCCCAGCACATGCCATGCTTCTCTCTTGCACCCTCCCCAGTCTGCCACCAGATTTCCCTGGCACCAAGCAGAGACCTCTCTCACATTCAGTACCGTGACTGAAGGTGGTTTTTTTATGCCCCAAATCCTGGATCAGGATGCAGATATAAGTAAGAACAAACCTGCAAGCAGTTGCTACCAAGCAAGCTAATAAGAGCAACAGCAACCTGAACACACAGGAACTTCTACAGTAAACCACCTGTATTCTGACTTGCAGTCACTGGTAACAATTTTTTTTTTTTTTAGCTAATTTTGGCATTTTTTCCCAGCTGGCTTCTCCAATCTGACTACCCCCCTAATTCATATAGTTGCCTTTTTAAGTCAGGCTTCCAATCTTGGAAAATCTATTTGCTGTCTGCTTTTAAAAATTCCTCTTTAAAAAGAAAATGGTTGCCAAATTAAGAAAACAATGTAAATTTTTATTTACACCTGAAGTATCTGCAACTCAGTCTCCTCCTTTTCGACTGTTCTTTGACAGTCTGGACACACCCACAGTGGAAGATGCAGCATATTGTTTGCTTTTGGAGATGTGGAAAATGCTGTTTTGCTAGAATTTTTTATTCCACTCTCTGAAAGCGAATCTTGCACATCTAGGACACTCATTTGCTTTACCAGTTCCTTAAACAGAGCTTAGATGTGTCAAAAAATTTGACTCAACTGAACGATAATGTGCCTCAGTCTTTCTGTGCTTTGAGCTCTCTAGAATGTGTTTACACCACCTTACCACCCCTATAATTCCCTTAGATGTAACCTCTTTTGATCAGTTTACTACCCTTGTTAATAGCAACATTATCTGTAAACACAAGTTGTATACAAGTGATACACTCTTAAATTTTCCTCACAAAAAACATCCTTAACTATACTTTTAATACAAGCTTAACAACACCCTCTATGCAATCTTTCTTCACAGTGATTTACTGAAATAAAAACCTGTGCCTATGGGTGTGTGCACAGCCTGTTAGCTCTCTGCAAGGAGATGTCAGCTGGAATCTACAGTACTTCCAATTATCCCAAGTGTGTGACTTCCAAGTCAGTTGTGAAGACTTGGCTCTGCAGTAGAACATAGTTTACTTCTAATAAGGTTCTGCTGGACCTGTCAATGAACTTTAGGTATCTTCCTGCAACACTAAGCACAGCTTAACATGAGGTTGAATCACAACTTGAAATATTAGCACCACATATTAAATTGGTACTTGCAGTGCTACCAAGACTAGGAAACTGTTACATTCATTTTATGCAAAGTTGTACTTCTTTATTAAAAAATACAGGAAAGACAGCAAAACACAGAAATCTGCAGGAAGGTGTCAGTGCAAGTACAGCAACTCAGTAAGCCCACTGAAAGAAGAAGGAAAATTCAGATAGTTTACTTCACAAAGAGAGGAAAATGCAATGTGAGCAGAGAATAGAAAAACATGTAATGAGTAAGGTCATGTTGGTAAAAGTAGAAGAAACTGTATTTAAATACAGGGGATAAGGACAAAGCTTGAGATCAAATGCATTAAAAGCAAAAACCTCAGTAAAAAACAGATCCAAACCTTGCTCTACTTCAAACGCCACAAGTCAGAACCAAAACTCCTCGCTTTTAGATCAACTTTTCCCTTGTCAGTTTAAATAAAGCCAACTCAAAATCACCTGAAATGCTTTTTAAGCATTTACAGCTCAGTGGTTCCAAAGCACAAAGTGACATGCAGCCCATAATTAAGCATCTTCTCAGTCTACTGAGGTACTTGAACTTACCACGAGAGACTGCTCTATTGTAGCGTGCCTCTCCTCCTTTTCGACTGTTCTTCGACAGTCTGGACACACCCACAGTGGAAGATGCAGCATATTGTTTGCTTTTGGAGATGTGGAAAATGCTGTTTTGCTAGAATTTTTTATTCCGCTCTCTGAAAGCGAAGTATCTTTTCGTTCACTTCTACAAAGAAGACAATGCTCGCCAGTTGAATACGGTGCCCTTTGGCCCAAGCCAAAGGTAAATGGTGTCTACAAACAAATGTTTTGACAGATAACTGGTTAGTCACAAAATACATACCAGAAAAGATGTTCTGATATTTGAAACAAACAACAAAATCCCCAAAAAACAACACACATATTTTACTAGTCTTTATAAAATGGTGAATACTTGGAGTGTCCTAACATCAAACACAGCAGTCTCAATATCTGTGAGGCAAACAATTCTGACTATTACTACACTCCCATTTAGAAAGAAATGTTTTCAAGGAGCATGGTCTACAGTCTTTCCCTTGAAAATATTTTGGCCTAGATGTAATAATCTAGCAAGTAAAATTAAAAAGGGATATTTACTTTTACTGCCACCATTTACAGACAAAAGGAAAAATATCTCCTCTTTGAAGCTCTGTGACACTTGATTTTACAATACTACCTGAAACAAAGTCACTTTCAGCTAAGCTTATTACAAAATAAAAGTTTAAATCAGTTTCAACAAAACAAATCAGTAGGGTCCTAAAATCCACTATCAGCTATTGGCAACTTACAAGGACAGAGGTACTTCAAAACCTAAATTCTTTTCCAAGATCCTACTCTGCATGAAACTATGGTTCAGCCGTGCAATGCTGATTCTTCACCAAGGCTGATATCAAAAACAACTCAGGCAGCACAAGACAAAGAGAACCCAACTTTATGAGACATAACAGAAGATTATTGGAACAAAATATCATGTAATGGCAGAACCACAGATTTGCCCAATTCTATTACAACTGCTAACTCTGCCTTAATTAACAACATCTTCTATGTAAACATCAAAATTGCTTTTTCTTTGAGAAAGAATTAAACCAACTTTAAGTTATTCAAGCACTGCTCTAGATGCTGCTCCAATCTCAATACTAACAAAAAAATATAGCATTAATGATCTTGTAAGGCTGAACTGCACAATCACAGGTGAACAGCTCTTTAGGGCAAAGGACCAGTTTAAGCTAAACCATAATTCACTCTTATCTTCACAGCAACAACAAATCAATTCTCTATTGTTGACATCTAAAGAAAACAGCAGAGCATTACAAAAACTCTGATTTTTGTGTTCTTCACATTTGTAAAACTGACAGACTCAGCAATATGGAAAGGGAAACTAAGAATTCTAGACATAAAAACCCAAAAGACACATTGATTTCATCTCCACAAATATCTTCCTATCTTTCAAAAGTTCATGCGAAATTTAAAAGATTTAGTAAGAGCAGTTAACCTTACTCACTGCTGCCACTTCTAGAATTTGCACCTAAGCACTAAAGCAGGAAAAAGAACACAATCTCTCCAGGAGTCTGCTGCAGGTTTTTAGAAAATCTTCTCACACAGAAAGACTCCCTCTGCCAGCTGAAAGGCTGGGACTGACCAACTTGTTTATAGGCTCTACAAGCACCAACAGATTTCCCAAGTTAGACATTGCTCTTGGCTGACCTGCACGCAGCTGACATTCATGCCTAAAACCCCTGCATGCAGGAGGCCATGGCTGCTTATTCCTTAACCCTGGAAGTTTCCTTCTTAAATTAATGTTTTATGAAGCCAGATTAAGTCCCTGTGGTAATGATGACATCTGCATAGCTATTTTGCAGGCAAATCCTTATGAACATCATTTGCAGGACATCTTCCAACAAGTAATAAAAGAAGAGGACAAAAACGTAAAAGTTCAGAAGCTCAGACAACCTGACACTTACTCTTTAGCAAAGGTAAAGGTCATGGCAAACACACCTCAGCTACTCTGCAGGGACTTCCCAAAGATATGTGTGAACTTACTTAAAGCTGCAGCACAATCACTAAAAAGCCATGGCAAACACAGCAGGAACAATCATCTTTGTTATGGTCAGACTCAATGAAACCCTAACAATTTCCCCACTGGGTCCATATTTACGACAGATGTGAACCTCAAATTAAAGCCCTTGGTTCCTACAGCACAATGCAAATCAAGAATGAAAATTGGAACTTGGACAAAATCTAGACCATAAGCATCTCTGATACCTGTTATGACTCTGTCCTACTAAAATCAAGCTATAAATTGCAGTTTGTTATTTATTTAAAGCATGATGAATGCAGTGACTGTTCATGTGACCATTTCAACAGGAGCAGTAAACTCTTGCTGGATTATGAGATCTTGCAATTAGGTCACATTTGTATGTCTCTTCAGTGTCATCAGAGCAAAGTGCACATTTTGTGAAAAGCATGATATTTTTCCACTAGTCAAGCTTCAAAAAATGTGGGCTGCATCTCTGCAAGAAAACACCCAGTCTCTTTTTCTCTGAAACATGTTCAGATATAACTTTCATAAATGAAAGCTGGAAGTAGGACAAGTTGGAACAGAAATAACTGCATCTCTCCTATGTATTTAGATTTATTTCCAAGAATAACTTTATTACCATAAAACTGCATAGGTTTTTTTAACATCCATGTCCAATTTCAAGCATACTATAACAATAAAATTTTACTTGAAAAAAAAGCTTCCACTGTTTTTTAAAGCTTGAATAGGAAATAATCAGAAAATGACTTCAATTAGCAACGTCCCAATCTCACACACCATTCTTTTTCAAGAGTTTGATTTAGTACCTTTAATACTGCTTAATAGTGTCTCCCATTAGTAAACAATTCTGCTTTTATACATACCCACAAAATTTGACTGCACATACCTGAGAAACACCTGTGAATTCTGATCCAACAGAACTGTCTGTAAACTGTGTACCATTTAGCGAAACCTGGAAAAATAACAGATTGGTTACAACAGTTGAGTTTATTGCTAAAAGAGCTTTATAAAAATTAAACAAAATCTTCCTCAGTATTTGAAGACTGATACAACAGCTTTTGAAATTTGAATCGTTGTTCAACTACAGAGATGAAATCTCCTTTGCTTTTGTAAAAAAGTTCTACAGACGCAGAAGTTTGGATTTTCAACTTTAGCACTACAGCTGTTTCAGTAGCAACTCTGACCTGAAAGAACTGATACAGGAAAACAGTAAAGTCATAAGCAAAACTATGTTTTTCCTTCAGTATTTGATTGCTTGCATTTGAACATGCTTTTGAACTTCTGCTGTAAATCAAAACAATTAACAAAGGTTGTTGCCTTTTGAAAGCTGAATACCATACTGCTTAGAAATATATGCAGTGTAAGCCAGAACAGCACTCCACAGCAAGCCTCCAAGTGGCATTCAGCTACTCCACTGCAGCAGCTTCCCTCCTGCCCAGGTTATAACTCACACAGAAACCTCTGAGACCTCTTCTACACAAGTGCTATGGAGACTACACCAGACAGCAATGAAGTGCCTTTTACAAGCCTCAAGTGTTCCCCCACAGCACTATTTGAGGACACTAAATCAAGAGTAAAGTCAAGACAATGTGTGAATTCAAGTCAGTGACAATGAAGAGCTCTAGATCATACCAACTTGAAGAAAAGGCATTTCATTTTTAAAAAATGGGAAAGGAGAAATAAAGTCAGTCAATTATTTTAGTCTCTCCTTCTTCTTGAGCACTGGTTGAGCTTTGAAATTTCAGATATCAATTATCTCACGCCTCTGTTCCACCTTTCACATGCTTTTTCTTAACTCTCTTTTGCCCTGCAGTTTCCCACCTATTCCTGTTGGACATTAGTGTTTCTAAGACTACTCTAAAGACCACAATAAAAACCAGTCTGTCTGACCAAGAAGCCCCAGATCTTGTGTGTTGTACTGACAGGATTCAGAAAACATTTCTGCCCCAGGCCCAAACCACAAACTCTAACGGGAGCTGTACTCAGTGCAAAGGAGCATCCTTCAGTCTTGCACATCTCACAGCATTCCCAACTGCTCAGTTTAGAGACAGGGAGATTATTGCAAAGCTGCTGCCTTCAGCTAAATTGTTCCAAAGGCAAAGTGGGGGATTGTTAAATCACTGCTAGAGAAAATACAAATAAGAAATCACAGAACTTCACTTCCATACCCTAGGCTAGCTTTCTAGAGTAGATATTTAAGAAAAAAACGCTCATCTACAAGTCAAGCATCTCAGGTCTAAAATTATGAGACCAAAAATGCTGATGTGGAACAAGTTCCTTATTTTTATTCAGATACTTTGCAAAAAGTGAAAAAAATAAGGGTTGTTTGATTAAAAGAAGTCATCATCAAGAACAGATATCCTCCAGTCTGGAGGTCCACTGGATATTGGCATGCATATACATTCAAAAATAAAGAAACCAGTATGAAAGTTTCGAATGAAAGAGTTATCTGTAACTAAAAACTTTTCTGGAGAAAATTGATAAAAAGATAAATTTATCCAAAGATATTACTTATTCATTAAGGGAGTATATTTACCTTGTTTACATTCAAGACAGTGATAACGAGAAATACATGAGCCATCATACTGAAACATGCAGGCATTGAGCAACCAAGCTAAACGTACTCAGAAATGTTACAGAAGTAAAGAAAAACAATGGGAGGTTTTTGTTATCCATTAAATGTCACAGGAAGCCAAGACAAAGTACTGAATATATCAGGAATTACTCTTTCATGGAACGAGTTGTCAGAAAAGACATATCTTGATCCTAAGCATTGTGCAGAATTTGCTTAAAAATATTAGTGTAACCCTCCCCCAGAATTTCACAGTGACCTAAATATCTGCAGGAGGAACAAACACCAAGAAATGTAAAGAGAAGAATTAGACAAATAGGAGGAAACAAAGAGAATCATCAAAAACTGTCTATAGGCAATGAGATACAAGACATTGTATGTGAGGCCTAGAGGAAACAAAAATCACAAAAAAAGGAAGACTTAAGTGGGGATGAATAATGACATGACAGGCAAGGAAGGAGATGGCTAAGTAACACATTAGAGAAAACATTAGAAGAATCTTGTAAAAGTTGTCCAAATGAGGCTCAAACAATAGCAAGCTAAAAACAGAAAAAAAAATCTGAGACAGTCTCACAAGTAACTTAGAGAAGAAAAAAAAAGTATAAAAACTACAACTAAATCCTTTCTTGAGGCACATGAGAAGCAAGGAGCCTGTCAGGATTGGTAAGGGTACAGCAAGTAAACAAACAGAAGCATTAAGAAAAATGGCTTAAATAACCTGAAGTCAGGGCAAAACCACCAGAATTATTTATTGCATGTTCATTAGGGAGAACTTAAAGATATTCTCCCAGTGAAAGGCCTTTATAGAATATGCATTAGAGGATCTGTTTCAAAGCAACGCACCACCAGGGAAAAAAAAAAAAACCAACAAAACAATACAGAGAAAATAGATGAGTGAAAAATTAGCAAACCACCAAGAGTGGTTCACATTCAGCCAAGAGTCCTAAGGAAGCTCAAGGACCTCAGAGTTGCACTAATAATTCCAGTATGTTAATGCTTGCTTTGTGCTACACTAGTACTAGAGGAGCAAATTATTCTTAAAATTATTTATTTATTAAGCTTTCAAAAGACAAATCGCAGTTATCCAAAGTCTGTAACAAGAAAGTGCCTGAGACGACAAAGTTAGCTAATAGCACTAAATTCTTCATGTAACTAAAGAGACTGAGAATGACAGAAGGACCATCCAGGATCTAGTTACTGTGCCATATGTTGACAGATGTAACTCTGTGTGCAGAGAATTAAAGTGGAAGTGACAACCTAGATGCTGTCACTTCTGGATTACCCTAACTTCTTTTATTTAATTTAAAAAGGCTTATTTTTTCATTCCTGACAATCCTTTTTAATGATTTTAATGTTTTGTGTTTTAAAAAGCTATTTTATGAAAGTAAATGCCATAAGGAAGGCTGACATGGATGATGAGGAACATTTGAATCTCCATAAGCGCTCTTCACCATAACGCAGTGTGTGTGTGTGTGAAGTATTTCTGTTATTACTATGAATTTTATTTACAATGGAAAATATGTAAGGAAATACATCTTGTGTTTCTTGGAAGTTACTGTCACACTAACCCACCTTCTCCAAAACGCTGATTTTCCTGGAGAATAAGGCATGCAACATCTTGGCATAGCGTAATCCATACCAGAAACCATCAAGAGAGAGGGAATCACAGTTTAAACAACGCTGCCTGATTACACTGGAATGACCTTGAAGAACCAGTTGAGCAATTAGAAAATAAGCACTCAGAGGCTGCCACAATTTGCTCTAATAGCCTGTCACTATTGAAAGCAGACGTCCAGGAGGCTGAGAGACACATTACTAGAGAACACACCCCCATCTGTCTCGCAACAGAAGCCTTGAGAAGACACACAAACATCATGAAAGTAAGAGTGATGCAATATCTCAGGAGTGCTCAGGAAAAGAAAAGCACAGGAAGGAAATTCAGATTCAATTCACCATCACTGAACCCTAAACTGTGCTGTTTTTTATAAAAAAAAAGCAAGATTGAATCAAATCTCTCCCAGAGAAAAACAGCAAGGATAAGTTGCACTGATTTTCTCAGATGCATTAGGAAAGACGGATCAGAAAAAAACCAATGTTACCAAGAGATAATTACAGCTGCACTTAATTCTACAAGGTCCTCATATAATAATTGTATTCCATACCATTTGAATCAATTACCTTATTTTTATATAGGAAGGTGAAAAATTCAGTTTGTTGAAACATCTGTCAGTATCTGACGAACACTAAAGAAACTTAAGCTGCTACCCCCTCCCAAAACCCATCCAGATGTCTTGTCCATGCCACTTGCTCTCCTGCCTGCATTTTAAAGCCAAATCCCATTTGCCACGGCTTTCCTGTGCTCAGCCTTGCCTCAGGCACTTGGAGCAGCCCTGCCTCACCCCCTTTGGTGGCAGCACTCTCAAGTTCCACTCTCTGCTCAAGACCTGCCACCCCACAGCCCCAGCGAAGCTCTGACTTGGGCACGCTCCAGTCGCAGCCTGAGCTGTTTCTCTCCTCTCCCAGACACAGCTAAATTGGTGACAGAACTGCTGCTGGCAGCTGAGTGATGCTTACAAAATCCTAAGTGACTCGCAGATATGAAGAATGATTTATTTATGCCTTTAGTTCGACAGACAGCAAACGATCTGATTCCAGTAAGTGAAAATTTAGGATCCTTTGCCCCTAACCGAAACTGATTTAACGATAAGCCATTGTAAAAGTCAAATGCCTGGTGGATGAGGGGAAACAATGATGATAAATGCATCAGAGAGACATTCAACAGTAGATAACAAACAAAATCTGATGCAGGACACTGCGGGACTGGTAAGACCTGTGAAGGCACACAGGAGGAAAATTATTCTACACATGCACTGTAATTGTCTCCATTCTCTAGCAGCAAGCACTGTCAGACAGGACAACACGCTGGCCAGACCTGGAGCACGGCAAGGCTTCGGGGTTTGCTTAAAACACTTGCTCTGAACACAGGCAGGAGTGACTGCAGCCTCTGCAGAGACAGCAGCCTCTGCAAAACACATATTACAGCACTGAAGAGATATTAAGATGTGAAACACAGCAAGTGAACTATCAACACTTATCCCTTCCTTAATCCTCTTTTAAGTCCACTTTATATCATGTTAACATCTGGTACAACTCACTTTTTAAGAGGAACGGCAAACTGAAACAGTTCTATTTGGCAGTGTCATCATTCTTGCCAATGAGATTTCATTTATTTCAACATACTGATTATTTTTTATCCGCTTTAAGAAACCCATGAGCATTTTTACAGGCATAGAAAGTACACTACAAGAGATGAAGCAAAGTACTGCTTGGTTTCTCACAGAAAAGGTTTTTCCATTCTCTGGCCACACCACTGCCAGGCACCACCTAAAAGCAAGAATAAACTCCTGCACCAAAATGCCATAAGCCCTGTAAGATATCAACTACTGCAAACTGAAGCAAACCAAAGCATATGTCCAATAAAGCACAACACAGTCTAGAAAGTTCTGTCATTTTTTCATCAAAGTGCTTGTTGTTAAGGGTGGTCTAACACTGAAAGAAACAGTCCAGGGAGATCCTGGAATTAGAGCAATGATTACCCAGAACTACATCCAAGAATCCTCTGGGAGAGGATGACCATATTCAAATACTTATGGTCAATAAATGCAGAAGTGTCCTCTATCACAGCATGCCTGGGCCTGCTGCACTCCAGCTGGGCTGGCCTAAGGTCACTGATGGTCCCTGTCCATGGTCATGAAAGTCTGACACCCAAGTGGAGGTGAACAGGAAACTTTTCTAATAGAAGGGAAGTTCTTACTTTAATTTTTAAATAACCCCCAAAAGTACAAGAGCTTTTGTAGTAGGAGAGCATGACCTCCAAGAAAAGCATACTAAAATGCTATTTTTAAAAAGATTAAAGGTAGGAGTTTTCTTCCTAGCACTGGAGCAAGGAGAATGCAAAACTAGCATGCCCAACAGCAGGCCAGAAAATAATCAGTAACGTGCAACACATTTCCAGGTTCATTAGCACAGCAACATTCAAGCAGATATCAGAGTCTATTATTCTTGGTTTTGAGGGGAAAAAAAGTCTTTTGCCATCAGTTATACAAAATTTAATTTCAAAGACTTTTGAATCAGTAGCTTGAAAATAGGTAAATGTTTGATGGGCAAAAGGGAAAAGTTTGGAGGTTCCTACTCCAAACCTAGCTATGGTTTAGCTTGAGGCAGTAGTCAAACATGTCTTAGTGGGGGAGGAATGAATAAAGAACACCAGCTAGTTTTATTAACTATAAAGGATGAACAAACTAAATAGAGTATCCCTTCCTCACCTAGAAGCTGGAGTGTTTTGATTAAGAAATGGACAAATATCTAAATTTTTCACGCCATAAACACACATGTCTAGTGACACTGAACAGAATACAGTTGTACATCCTAACACAGATTTGCTTGCCCGGGAGTCTCAGGATCATAAGGGAGACACTGACAGATAAAGTGGCTACTGATTATCTGCAACAGTCACCAACAGGGAAAGCTGTGAAGACTTCCTATGCAAAAAGTCCCTAATTTTACTAAGGGTGCCAAAGTACCAAATAAAAACCAGCACAAGCAAAGACAAGGTGATAATAATTTAAGTTCAAATATCCCTATTAAGGCAGCCAACACTTGATCTAGCCAATTGAGTAACTTTGCAGACTACCAAATCATTTTACGAAGCATTCTGTCCATGGCATTAATATCCACAAAAATCTAAATTGTCCTTTCCCACCCTAGCCTGCATTATTCTCGTGTAATCCACACTTCTGAGATTGGAAATGCTTTAATGAAGAAAAAAATACACATAAACAAGTCAGTGATATCAGAAGTCAGCCCTTGTTACTCCTTTGAAAAGCTACTGGACTAGACATAATTCCAGAGAACCTTTAAATCTTTATGTCAATTATCACAATATAAAGAAGTGAAAGCTGAGAAAGAACAAGCATTCCAAGGAGAGTTACAGGACTTTTGTGACTCTCCTGATATTCAGATTTTTTTAAATACTGTGATATTACTCTCAAATACAGATAAACCAGCTTTTAGATACAAAATAATTTAGAAGCAGGAGAAACAGAAGTTGCAGAAGCTGTACAAGAATCAAGAGTAAAGTGTTCATGAGGAGCTTGTCAGAGCTCTAGAGGGCAAAAGCTGTGCACATGAATACAGCCAGCATGCTGACTCAACCCTTTCTCATATTGGTATCTAGTGCACAGCACAAGTATGTTCAATATCTGTAGTACTAAACAGAAATCATTAAAAAGCAGATTTGCCACAAAACACCACATGAGATACATCAACTTGCTCTGAAAACCAGCACATCAGTGATTCATGTACCATCTTGTGTACATGCATTTGGATGGGGCAGGTTGGAAATCCTGGGACTGCAGAGCACACCAGCCCTTTCTACCACGCTCAGCCAGAGGGAATTACATAGTCAAGGGCTAAACACAGGAAATGACCTGTGAAGATGGAAGGAGGAAGAGAGACAATGCTGGGCCTAAGGAAAGACTGTTCATGTAACTTGAGAATTCACACTTGCATTGTTTGTAAAGACAAGCAAGAGACAGAAACATGCGAGCAGGGCGCCAGTGTTACACTCAACTGCAAACCCAAATACTTTCAAGGAGCTAACAAGGCTGTTGCTGAAGTCACTCAGTTTAGCTCTCCAAAAGGTGAAGTATGACATTACTTCATATTAGGGACAATATAGTAAGATAAAAATATATTTGACAATAGACACTCATATTAAACCAAAATTCGGTACTCCCTATCCAAGCAGGTTCACAGAAAGTGCTTATAAGCAAAACTGTTTATCTCTTTTGAATTGTACTACTGCAAAAATAAACCTTGCAAGATCCCAGGTTAAATCTTCATTAGCCAATATAACTAATAGTTTTCATATACAAATAATGAGGAAAAATACAAATAAAATCAACATTATGAGATTTCAATAATTTTAGTGACACTCCTATTGCAATTTTAATCTCTTTTATGTAATAAAAACTGGAACTGACTTCCAGTGTTTTCCTTATTAAGTAAAATCACACCATTACAGAATCTGACTAACCTGCAAGACAGGTTCTTTGAAGGCTTTCCTTCTTCAACAAGTCCACTATTAAAACTTATCACCTGGCTTTAAGTAAATATAACACTATTTTCATAGTTTAGTAAAAACTAGTCCTAAAGTAAATTGTTGATGTCAAGCAAGCTGACAAGCCAAGGGTGGGGAGGCTTAATCTAGAAAGCTCCATTACCTTGCATGTAGGTTATGAAGCAAGTGTTCCATGAAAGACTCAAATCCCCAAAATTATTCCTCTCCACACCCCCAAGATCTCAAATCTGAATTGCTTCTTTTCCAACAGTGATATCCTTTAAGACCTTTGATACTAAGTCAAAATGTCAATGGAGTTTTCAACAGGAACTGAAATTATTTCTAATTATACTTTTTCCAGTTGAAGTCTTTGTTTTTATAGAAGTTCAGTCTATGGATAGGAATTACAGAAGTATAAGTAGCAGCCATATACAGGACTTGTTCGAAAAGACCAATACTTTCCGGTTTAGCAACATTTATGAGTTAAGTGTGAGGTCAGGGTGGAGGCTGGGAGATGTCCCCATCTCACCCATTTGGGGAGATATCCTAAGTCACAAGACAAGATATCCAAGATGACAAGTGCCTACCTACCTCCTGCTAAAACTCAAGTCTAAGATACTTGGCCAACAAGACTTTTTCCCAAAGAATTTCTGTAAGATGTAAGCATTTACTGGCTTATCGCAGGGGTGGTGGAGGAAGGATAATAAATCATCTGTACACAGAGCTGTTTTTCAAAATGAGGCATAATTAGTCTGAGAAAGTTAAAGGCATCTTCTCCTCCACAGTTTGCAGAAGTGTTCATCATGCACTGTCAGCTTCTGGCGGATCAAATACATGGATGACTTTTAGAAGTCTGTGCAAAAAGTATACATAATTTTTTGTTCTGTTTTTGTTTACCCAGACATACACAAAACCTTCAAAAATAGAGCAGAGAGGAAGGAAATCAGACAGCATTGGACAATGGAGAATTCAAAGAAAATCAGTTTTCCCTCTACTTCAGTTCTGTAAGACTCAAGTCCTCTGAAAATTAACTAAAATCGCCACCTCTGGTAGATATACACAGAACTGATTATTTACCTGCTGCATTTCTTTTTCCTTTGGATCCTCAGTGCCAAAATAAAACTATTCTACTGTAGCACAGTAATCAGAACAGACCAAAATCTAGACAGCTATTTAAAATTCACAAACCCATCAAACCTGGACTGACAAAAATCTATACTCAGAAACACAGCCATCTTGAATGACACGATCTACACTGCAAAGAAAGCTGCATCAAACTCCCCAGTGAAAGATTTTTTTCCTCACTAATACCTCAAAAAGACAACTTTGAAGTAGTACTTTGAAAAGAACACAGATACTGTGACTCTGTAATGAGTTTTAAGGAAGCAACATCTATATTCTGTGCCATTCCTCCCACGCCTTCTTCGAGAGCACACTCAGTTTTCTTTTAGCTGAATCAACCTAAACTACATCCTTCAGGAAATGAGCACCTCTTAGGAAATAAGGAGTTCACAGGTCATAGTGCCACAACATGAAAATGTCAGCACACACGAAAAAGTAATGATGCCTACAGAAATTGGGAAGAATTCACAATCCAAAATTAAAAAGATGAAACTCTGACTTGTATCCTGTTATAAGACAGAACAATCTACATTCATGCAACTTTTTCAATGGAAGTTAAAGCAAGGTTGTACTCAAATTTTTCTTATCTATTCCTCTTTCTTCAATAAAGTCAAATGACTTCATTGGCCATTAATTTGAATGATGCCAACTTTAACTATTTATTCCATTAAACTTGCAGATGAGTACATTCATCCCTGCCTCAACCACTGCCATAGAACCCACATCCCCTGTTTCTTTATTTTAAAAAGTCTCATGTGACAACTGATCACTATCAAGTAATACCCTAAGGGAAAAAAATGGAGCGTACAGGCCCTACCAGAAGTCCCTGCTGTGTTCCGTAGATACTCTTGAGTTGAATTCCATGGCTAAAACCAAACCTACATAAGCTGTAATTAAGAAATGTATCTAAGCACTGACTGGCACATGATCTCACGAAATTTGACAAAGGCCAAAGACCTTCCTGAACTAATCACTGTTGGGTGTTTTTCCTGTAAGATATGATCAGCCATAACCCGTATTTAAAAACTGCAAGTAGCAAATCATCTCTAACAGATTTCATCTAGGCTCAGAATCAAACATCAAGTAGTGCTCTTCATCATCACTCTTCTTCTGTTACAAATTCAGATGCTTTTATCTGATGAGCCATTTTCTCCTTATGTTCCAAGAAATTGGAAAGGGTTAGAGAACAGGCCCTTGGAAGTCAGGGACATAGACAATTACATCATACTTCCTACAAAATATTCACAAGAACTGGTAATTCTGGAAGAAATCCCTGCCGGATACCCAAAAACCTCTCACTTGACACCACTGTGAAGAGATTAAAGGACCAGGATAGTTTTTTGGTGGGTTTTTTTTGTTGTCGTTGTTGTTTTTGGTTTTTGTTTGTTTTTTTCTTTAATTCACAGAATATTGTGCTCCCAGACAGAGGCCATCGGCACAGCCATCCTAACGGTCACTCTACCTAAGACACATGAAATTTGGCAAGGCTTCCATGAATGCTGTTTGCAACAAGTACTGGGTTTTGTCAGGCTCAGAGTTCTGATTATCCCTCTCTAAATCACTATATCCCCTAGAAGCTTTATCAATATAATTTCGTGTTTTCTTCCAACACAAGAAGAAAAACAGCATTACCACAATTCCCTATAACCCACTAGCAAACCCATTACTGAAGGTTTCCCATGACAAAAAGCTGAAAGATCTATGTCATCTGAGAACAAAAATACTCCTGTTGCATTTGAAATCTAACAAGCTGAAGTGTCCCTTACTTTTTCAAAAGCAGTGAACAGTAGGTGCAGTGCTGTCCCACCCTGAAGACAGAACTGCCCAGCTGTCTCCATGGCCCTGCCCACGTCCCTTCTCAAGGAAGACGTACGTGTCCAAGCAAGGGTTAATAACACCATGGTGAATCTGACTGCAGTCTCTGGTGATTAATGGTTAATTGCCTTCCAGCAGAGAAGGATCACTACAGCACAAAGCAACAGATCTCTGATGCCATGAAAAGTGCCTAAGCTTGCACATCCCAACTTGTCATTGTATCTTCCTTTGAACCTAAAACCATCTGTCTTATCTTACAAAAATTCGAGAAGTATTAGAATCACAATTTCTACCATGCTTACATTTATAAACAGAGAGTAAAAAAATTTATAAAATCAACCATAAAGAAATACATATTGTATTGAAAGAAATGAAAGATTTTGTCCTTGGGGAGAAGGAGGGGGAAGAGAAACCTAAACTTACACTTTTGCCCAACTGTCAAGCTTTACATTGCAAACTGCAGCATCACTGTTTGTACAAATGGCAGCTGATGAGCCATTTTCTCATAGCATCAAAAACACAGGAAAAATTCACTTCCACAGTAAAATAAAATTATTTTGGTCATTAAAAATAATTTTTAAGTATCTACAATTAAGCTTAAGGGAGTACATGAAAACATAACTTAGTGTAGAAGTATTACAGCCTACTCAGCGTAATAAATAATGACACTTCAACAAAGAAATGGTGAAGACAGTAAGAATCACAAAGCCCCACATTTTGAAGTAAAATTTAAATACCAATCATAAAGCTGCAAACCATAATATAAGCTTGTGTTCATTTTCTTTATGTCTTAATTTTTCTCAAAGAAAATGTTTTCAAACAACAAAATTCAACCAACTACAATACGCATGGGGCTTTCAGCTCTTAAACTGTGTGTAACCAAGACAATACAGCATGCCTATACTTGTGCAACCAATTACTTGGCTAAATAAGACCATTTATTCAGATTAAAGCCAGCAGAATTAATATCCTTATCTTCTTTGTACTTTGCTTTGCACTGATCTGAAGTACTGCATGTAAATTAAGAATACATTACTAGAAATTGGCTATTTTTTAAGAAGTATAATCGTGCACATGCGTATTTAATTATTTGTATTGATGATTCTGTAATTTCTTGTCTTTCATTATATTCAACTCATTATTCATAGTTTGCATTTCCAACTGTCAGAATTTTTCAATTCCCATCTCCAACTCAAAAAATTACACACCTTAAAGGTGCATTGACACTGTAAAGTGTCTTGTTCTGTATTTGCAACTGAAGAGCCTTTCTGAGATTAATTCTCTATCAGGATTGGGAAGTAAACGGGGATTTTGTTATACCAACGGCTGATGCTCATCACGACAACTGTGAAAAGGAAACATGATTTCAAGATGCATCACACTGTTTTCAAGAGGAAGGAAGTATTAGTGCTGCTTCACAGCCCTCTGGAGGGGACCTCATTTGGCCAACCACCCTCAAGAAATGCCTAACTGGAACAGACATGGTGACAGCCAAACTGGGTCGTCAGCAAGAGGCCTGCCTCGTTTAGCTTCGCGAAGCAATTCAGGTCTCTGCAAGGGTACTGGGGATGGGCAGAAAACAACAATTAAACCAAGGACAGGAAAGCAGAGTCAAGTGTCCTGGAATACACTCAAACTGAAGGATAAGACTATCAGTCACAGCACGAAGGATATAAAGCAGAACTGAAGATATGGACAGTGAAGATCTACTTCAAATGAAGTTGAATCAGCTAGTGAAAGTAATTTTACATATTTCTGCAGATAGACAGAATCAAAACAGCTGCCCCAATCCCTTCACATTGTTATCACCATTCACATGAAAAAGCTTTGCAGCCTCCCAAATACATCTGCAAATCAATTGTATAAGAGCTGTCTTTGTCTTCTGGGTGGTTTTTCCAGCAGCAGGGAAGAGGAAGGGAAAGTTGTCTACAACAGTTTTTACAAAGCTCTTACATATCTTTTAAAACTGCACTTAAAATAAAAAGCAAAAAAAATAGTATTTTGTGTAAAGGTACAGACAATTTTCACGGTAAAGCCAACCTGAAAACCAAAATAAAATCATAGGGGAAGGAAATCAGGTCTTTAAGTGGTGGATGTGCAGGAATTAATTGTATTTAATGAGTTTCAGCACAGCATTAAATGCTATCCCCTAGCTGACAAGCGAAATGGCAGCAAGAATACAAAATAACAGAACTAACTTAAGTGCAGACAAGCTTTGACTTGAGTGAAAACATACTTGTATCTGTAATACTTGCATGTGCAGCTACCAAGAAGCCAGGCTTTCCAGTGGAAAAAGGGAGGGAAGGAAATTTTGTTTTAATTACACACATTACAAATTCTTTAGAAGCACATACCCCTTCCCACATGTAATACTTCCCTTCTTTGTAGCTAAATACGACACAGCAGAACACAGCCAATCCACCTCCTACCAGGATTCTGCCTTTTGTGTTCTAGGAATATGTTCAACATTTTCCCAGTGATTTTGCAGCCACGTGCTATAAAAAGGTACCAAAAGATAATAATGAACACGATTCAAGCATTCATTTTCCCAAGTACAATTAGCAAAGTATTCCGAGCAGGTAGTTAAAACACCCCAAAACTCTCTCAACTAGCCCTGACAGGTAACAACCATGCATATAAATTTTTTTCCTAATCAGAGTTGTTAGAGCTTTAATCTGTTGTTTCAACTTCAATACTGAACAGAAATACATAAAATGAACAGGATTTTACAAAACCAACCCAACCCCAAGATGTGCCAGCAGTTTCCTCATGAACAGTAGAAAGCACTCATCCAAAGGCAAGTTTAAGATGTGTAAGACAACATCTAGGAATTAACTACCTGACTATACAACTTCAATGCTACAACTGCAGGTGCCCTACTCCAGGAATGATGTTACAAGAAAATTACCTCACTTGTTAACTGTTAAAGGGGTAAATATACATCCTCCTGACAGAAAAATCTCATAAAGCATTAAGTAAACCCACATTCTGGACACGGGAGAGGCCATTTTCAGAATGATCCACCAAATACAACTTCTAAAACAAGCCATGTTTTTCCCTCAACAGAAAAAAAGAAATGTCAGGAAAATTACATACGCTGCACTAGGATAGGACACTGACAGTACAAGCCAGAGAAATAATTCTCTATTTCTAAGTCATTTCAATTCTGCAAAAATCAGCATCAGTAAGAAGCAGAGTCCTAGTTTTAATAGTTGAGAGCAATCAGCAAAACTACAGAAGATGCAGAAAGTAAGCTTTAACATCAGAACCGCATTCAAAGGCTGTGCTTCTAACAAATCATTACAAAGTTCATAAAACCCCAAGTTAAGCTAATATCCACACAAGACTACCTCAGTCCTTGTACTCCATTATCCTCAAATTGCTGAGCTCTCAATGCTCACCATACACACACGTCACGTCACATCACTTACTAGTTTCTTTTGGCCACGTGAGACACGCTACTGAAACACAACACATGGTTTGCTTCAAGTACCACCATGGGAGGGAGCAGACATTTACTGAATCAAATGAGGAAATGCGTAAAGCTTGAAGTCTTTCGACCCAAATTTACTGCTGCAACTCAAGAATCAGAGATCAGAGTCCAAGGAGCCTATTCAGCTACCCCTCACCAAAATGCAGGGGTGTAAATTGCAGAAAGATAACAATGATTCCAACATACATACAAGGAAGAAAAAAAACAAGTGGCATCTCCAGAACTTTCATCTGGAATGTTCCCAGACCCAAGGTTGAAAAGGTCATAATGACACAGTGAGACAAAATTACATCTTGGATTGGGTTTGTAGGAACTGTTGCCTCTATTTCCTATACTGAGGAAGATTTCAAGGAAAACATACAGTGCCCATAGTTCTACATTACAGATTCTTATAAAGAGGTTTTGAGATTTAGATTGTGAGGTTTGTTTTGGGGAGATGAGGCATTAAGGAGAAACAGGAGGCAGCTGAGCCAAGACATCTGTGACTGCAAAGTCTTTAATGCAATTCAAAAGGAGACTGCAAAAGACAAAGCCAAGTAAACAGCTGTATCAGAAAAAAACACCATAAAGAACAAGTAATCAGCTGTATCAGAAAAAAATACCATAAAGAACAAGCTACTTGGGTGCATACTGCTCCAGGTGTTCTTTGTCTCTTTCAGACCCAAGAAAATAAAAGCTGTTCAATGGTCATTCACCACACCGACTACTCTTCATGGATACTACTAATAACAACTGAGAACAAATAAGAAGCTCCCAATCAGCTCTCCACACCCCAACACTGTCAGGAACAAACTTTCCTAGCAGACAACCCCATGAATTTGAAAATGCTATCAAAGGACAGCTTTGGCTTCTTTGACCATGTGATGAGGTTCTGTGTGCTGGTAGGTGAGAATGTAGATTACAAGGAAGTAACACACAAAAAAAGCCTTTCCTGGCTGTCAGCTTGAAGGAAGACTATTTTTCACTGGGATGATGAGCAAAACATCAAGAGTTCAAAGATGATATACCAGGACAAGAGCCTAGAAGTAAGTACAGGTAATTATTCACAAAAGGTCATAAAATCCAAGTAACCAATCCATCAGTCTTAGACAAATGCACACTGATATATAAAGCATAAGAAAAGGAGTTAGAATTATCTGAATGGGACTAACATTATGATCTACTTCATAAGAGTCCCTTTTCCACTAGAATACTAACAGAAAAAAAATCCAGTCAGTTCACCAAAAAACACAACAAAAACCTAAATATGCAAACAAAAACCCAAACCAAACAAATCCAAGTGCCAAGGAGTGTTATGCCCTATACCCAAAGGATACAACAATCACAAATGCAGAGAGAGGTATCCTTCAAGTCTGCAAATAGTAAAAAGTGGAAAGCACATGAGTGCTATCAAGCTGCAAGCTTACCACAGACCATCAAAAAAGGCCAACAGAGAGATGTTATCCTTTCTGAAAGTGGGAAAAAAAAACCACAAGACCTTTTGTTACAAGGAGGTAATAAGACTCTAGCCATGTACTGGGAATGGCTCAAGGAATGTACGTTTTTAAAACAGAGAAAGCAACTGGAGACACTTCCTTTAGCTGTAGCAGCAAGAAAAAAGGAGCTGACAGTAAACAATAAGAGACAGTTTCACTGGAAGTGAATCATCAATTCAATGGTTACTGAAGAGGGAAAGGAAGGAAGAACAGCAAGAGACAGATTTCACATCACTAAGAGCTCACAGACGACAAGTCCATGGCAAGGAAGAGTTAATTCTCAAGTGACACAAAAGAAACAAACAAATTCAAGAAAACCAAGCACAGCAAGAGAACAGAAAATGTAGCAAGAGAATAATGACTCAGAAAAAGCACACATGAAGGGAGTAACAAGCATAACAATGGCAAGAGAATAAGAGGGACAAATATGAAAGGCTAAAGGCACAAAACTAAAGAATTCTTACAAAACAGCTTGAGGCTGCTAAGAAATCATTCTATCAGTATACTACTACTACTACTAGAATTTCTCCATTACTGAATGAAGAGAGAAAACAGACTGATGAAGAACAATCTTCTCCAAAGAGATCAACTACAAGCAGGTGACCAGCACAATTAGCACAAGTAAATAACTAAAAATATCTACCCAGAATCAACTGATTACTGGAAAGAGCCATACTTATACTTTTTCCAAGTTAGCTAGATCCAATAACTTCCTCAGGAAATCCTCTGAGCCACCTCAAAATCAATAATCCTATCTTTGAAAACTCATGGAGGATGTCTTGGATAATCAGAAGCTTAGAAAAAGGTGAACTATTTAAACCGTTTCTTTAAAACAAAGAAACAACCTCACTCCTCAAAGAAATCCCAACCCTCCATTAAAAAAAAAAATTAAAAAAACCCCTAAAACTGAGGGATTAAAAAAAGGATACTGAAGGTAGAAACACCTGAGGAATGGATTGTCTTCAGTTCCCAGAAAAGTTAAATATACCGAAACAATCTTTTTAAGCACTTAGATGATATGGAGAGAAAGAACAACTACCTTGGTTATGTCAAACCAGTAAAATTTTCTTCAATTAAAGATTTACACAGGGGAGGAAGAATAAATGTCATGATCTACTTGATTAATGTCTTTGACAGCCTTAAGTACTGAAATTTTCTCATGACCAAATTAAATAGCAAGATCTTGACAATTACCACGAATTTCCAAACAGTTGTAAGTGACTATACGCAAAAGAGGAGTCAACAAGGTCAGACTGATGGAAAAAACTAATGCCACCTTGGGATGCATAGCTTATGTGACACAGGACATAATCCTTTCACCTAATACTGCTCCAGTAAGTCTCAGAGGGACAAATGCAACTCATTCTGAACACAGGTCTTCGAGCCAGACAGGAACTGCTGGAGAAAAACCACAAGAGAACTACCACCAGACGCAGACAGTATTACCTGCCAGGAAAGGCTGAGAGAACTGGGGACACCAACCTTACAGATCAGAATACTGAGGAGAGAGGAAGAGTCAGTTCTCTCTATCCACAGCAAACAGAATAAGCAACAAAATGTTTGAATTGCAGCGAGGGAGAATTCTATGCAATAGAAAATTAACAGCAAAGTGTTAAGAGTAAAAATAGGCTGCTTGGTGAGGTTGTGGAGTCTCCATCAAATATGTCAGTTTAACAGCAGGTTAAACAAACAAGTAACAGAAGTGGAATCAGTACTGTCTCCACTGGCCAGAAGACAGATGAATGAGATAAAAATAAGCATGGAAAAAACCCTGAAGTTAAGACTTTAGAGCACTGATAAGATATTCTGGAATACTACAATCAACTTTGGTGTCAGATTCAAGGAGCTGGTTTACAAAGATGGCTGCTTGGATTTTTATCTACTTCCTAGAGTGCAATTAAAAACCCCAAAACAACAATGACAAAAAACAACAACAACAAAAAAAAACCCACCACAACATAAAACGATCTTAAAGAAAATCAATTGTATTCTTCAGACAAATCATCCAGCTTTTCATATGTATCAAGGTATATAATTACAAATACGAATGTGCTTTAATATTCTAAAAGAAAACTAAAAGGTCAAGAATGAGTGGAATCTACCTGATATGATTCACAGAGGGAAAAACAGGGCCAAAAAGCTCAACTTTCCTGGAAGCTACACAGCTCCTGATACACTGTGATGGTCAGACTATCTGCCTGCTCAGTGCCTGCCCACCAGCTACCCACACACATGCTCTCTCTGACAAATGCTCAAGTGAAAGAGTCATTAGGAAAATGGAAAAAAAAAAAGACATCCTAATTAGAAGGATAAATCCATAGTAGCAGTGGGACACAGACATCCTTTCTGCCTCTCCCACCCCTATTTATGGCAATATAGTGGAGCTCTAAGTCAATCCAGTATAATTTCCAACTATCCAGTCCAACTAGTTCAGGAGGTCTGACCACAAGGACTGATTTTCCATCAAGAGGAGCTACTGACATCCTTCCTGTTCAATAGTGTCAGTCAAATTTTGCTTAAGAGGAAAAGAATCCCAACAGCATATTGGAAGGGCAGAGACAAGAGGTGCCAGAAAGACATCTTCCAGGGATCCTCTCATGCTTTAATGACAGGGATTTGTGCTCCACTAAACCCCAGTCCACTAAGCAGAGACATCTACAAAAGAAATTATTATCAGACCTAACACCTTTCTAAACATGTAGTAACACTCATTATTAGATTACTGCTACAGCTATGCCAACTCTCTCATGTCACAAACATCACCCTACACAATATCCATTTTGAAAATGGATATTGAACAAATTAAGACAAGGACAATTTCTAGTCATAAATAAAGTCTTAAAAGCATCAATAAAGGCAGTCCATTGTATCAACTATTTTTTGCTGATCATGAGTTAATACACCAACACTAAAAAAACTTTTGCCTGTAACTCTGAAAAGTTAAACTACTCAAGCACACTAAACAAAGAATATATTTGTGGCAGAAGTGTCAGAGACAAGACAATGCAAGCAAAATAAAACAGTGAAGACTAACTTCCTGTTATAAAGAAGGAAATACATGAGTAACAAAGAAACCATAGAAAAAAAATTTCCATCTGACAAATTCATCCCTAACTTGGGAAAACAATTAAAATGTAAAAATAAAATTATTTGGAAATATTTTTTTTAATATTAGGGCAATACCTCACATACTGAGGGTTGGAGTGGGAGTGTTGATCTTCTGGAAGGTAGGAAAGCTCCAAAGAGGAATCTGGACAGGCTGGATCAATGGGCCAATGGTCTGAGGTTCACCAAGGCCAAGTGCCAGGTCCTGCCCCTGGGTCACAACAACCCCTGCAGTGCTCCAGGCTGGGGCAGAGTGGCTGGAAAGGGCCTGGTGGAAAAGGACCTGGGGGTGCTGGCTGAGAGTGGCTGAACATGAGCCAGGTGTGCCCAGGTGGCCAAGAAGGCCAATGGCACCTGGCCTGGATCAGCAGTAGTGTGGCCAGCAGGACCAGGGCAGTGACCGTCACCCTCGGCACTGTTGAGGAGGCCTCACCTCGAGTCCTGGTGCTCAGTTCTCAGCCCCTCACTACAAGGAAGTCACTGAGGTCCAGAGGAGGGACATGGAGCTGGTGAGGGGTCTAGAGGGTAAGTCCCATGCAGAGTGGCTGCGGGTGCTGGGGGTGCTCATCCTGGAGAAAAGGAGGCTCCGGGGTGACATTACTGCTTTCTACAGCTCCCTGACAGGAGGCTGTAGCCAGCTGGGGCTCAGTCTCTTCTCCCAGGCAACCAGCACCACGACTAGTGGAAATGGCCTCAAGCTGTGCCAAGGGAGGTTTAGATTGGACATTAGAAGCAATTTCTTTGTGAAAACAGTTGCTAAACATTGGAATGGACTGCCCATGGAAGCGATAGAGCACCATCGCTGAAGGTGGATGTCAAGGTGGAAGTCAAGAAGTGCCTGGACATGGCACTTATTATGGTTTAGTTAACATGGTGGTGATCAGTCTTTTTGAACCTAATTGACAATGTGATTCTGTATCCTCCATTTTGTAACATTGTACACTATTTGTACGCTATTTCACCAAGATAAGACTTCACGGAAAAAGCTCATGATGAAGACATTGACTTTTGCAGGATTATCAAACATAAACAGCGTTGTGAGTAAATTTCTTTGATTTTTTTTAGTGTTTTCAGTGCAAGGGAGGTCCCACACCAGTTAGGATACTCTAGGCTTTAGCAGAGACACAGACTACCATGGATTTTTGCAGCTTAGCTGTCAAATCATCAGTAACACCTTACTGACTGAGAGGATGAGCCAGTCTCACCAATAGGTAACACCATCAAGTGCAACACACTAACTTCAGAATTTGTTTCAAAACTGGCTTCACATTTAGACAAATCCTCATTTCTGTGACCTTAGTTAAAAGCCACAAAGGCAAGCACACCTTCAGACTTCCATCTGAACATTCTACTTAAAGAATAAACTATCACAAGCCATTTCAAGCAAGGTTTTAACAAATTTCTAGGGATCAGAACAATCCCCTAAACCTTACACAATCACTAGATTTTTCACCTGAATAAAAATGAAAACATAGGCTCAGAATTACTTTAAATATTGACATAATATTCCTCTTCATTTTTTAGGATGCAGCCATCAAGTTTATAAAAAACATACAACAGGCAGTATAAATAATATTCAATGTGTGACTGTCATAATTTCTGCATAATTCTGAAAAGCAGTAGGCTAGGTCACCAATGACAGCACTTCTGAAAACATTAAATAATAATTAATATTTAACTTAGTTACCATGCAATGTTCTCAGTACAAAGTTCCATACCCTCCTACATAAAGTTTCAAATCTCTAACTAGTGGATACTGCAGAAGTATGGCAGCCTGTTTTCCAGACAAAAAAGTAATTGTATTTTTTTCCTTTGAAAGTGTAAGAATCTTTTTTGATACCTTTCTTTAACATCTAAATATTATGGAACTTTAACTTTGTCCACTTTTATTCTTGTGGTTCAGACTACTATGATACCAAAAAACCCCAACCTAGTCAGCTTCAGGCTGCTGCTGCAAGCTGTCTCAAATCACAGCAGACACTGGGGTGCAATTCCCTGCAGATTCCCTGAAAAGAAGTGGAGACTGACAGTATAGTGGAGACAAATCTTGGGAGTAGCCAGGAAAAAAGTGTGAAGATAAAGATGATCACACAGATAAAACTTTTTCTTTGACAGTAAATGAGAGTTCTGTCTCTTGCTGGGTGACAAACTAAAACCTTAATTCATCTGAAGCCTATTCCAGTGAAGATTTGGGTTTCAACCACACATTAGGAACAGCCACATAGATAAGTTAAGGCCATTAAAACAAAATTGTGAAAACTTCTAGTGAACCTCAGCTAAACAACCATCTGTTGTGGCAGCAGCTTATTGAAGATAAGCAGCCTGGAAGCATTATGGCAATTAAGAAATCTTTTGGTCATTAACTCCACACCAATTAAACACTAAAGGCTGGCAGAACCGTACTGTGGCTCAGAACTGCTTTTTAAGGTGAACTCTTCTGTCCCCAATGACTGGTTTCAGGATGAGATACAGTGTGGCAAAGAACCTTTAAACATTTACTCAGGCACTTCTTTGTCCATTGGTAGCCCACATACACGTGTGTTCTCCTACTCAAAAATAACTTCCATGCACACAAACTATTTACTTCATTCCTACACTTACATAGCAACCTCTTTAACCCACATTCAAAAACACCAGGTTTCAAAAAGCCTCAGTACATGCACACACACATTATCACCCACGCATCTGTCCATGAAAGTGTCTCTGGGCTTGCATCACCATTAGTGTTATCCGAATTCAGAGTGTCATATCTATCTCAGTGAAATATCCCCTACAACACATTTGAAATAGTCAACTGTTGAGTTTAATATAGTTAAAGAGCTTCCTTAACTTCCTTTAATATCTATAAACTAGCAAGGTCTCCCTATGATAACATGTTTTACTCAGGGCATTTTTAAATTCAACTACCAATCTCAGTGGAGAAAACCACCTAACATTAGAAATATCTGAACTACTTGCTCAGCCTTGAGAAGAAGAGAAGACAAAGAGTACATCTTATCAATGTCTACAAGCACCTGAAAGAAGGGTGTCAAGCACATGGAGCCAGGTTCTACTCAGTAGTGCCAGGCAATAGGACAAGAGGCAGAAGTTGGAAACTGATGCACAGGAAGTTCCCCCTGAACATGCGAAAGAACTTCCTCACTATGCAGGTGACTGAGCCCTGGAACCAGCTGCCCAGGATGCTGTGGATTCTTCCTCACTGGAGATATTCAAGAACTGTCTGGAAACCATCTGGTGCAATGTGCTCTGGGAAGACCCTACTCAAGCAGGCAGGTTGGACCAGATGACCCTACCAGTGGTCTCATGCAACTTCAGCAATTCTGTGTACAACTCAATGGTATCATCACCTTCACCTTCCTAGCTTCTGCTCTGAAAGCTAAAGTTTCTATTTCTGCACACAGGGAAAGAAAGAAACTACAAACTCAAAAACACCCCACCACCAAAAACAAGAAAACAAGCTTTGGCATTAAAAAAAAAAAATCTTAGTTTAAAACCTTAATTATTTCAGCCCCAAAATACAGAAGAAATCAAAGTTTGCAGTGCCCACAGTTAGTGCACTGACTTCAACCACATCAATATACAGCTGTTTGTACTAGTTTTCTCTCTTTGAAAAAAGCCTCAAAGAGAAAAGTGGGTGGCAGAGTGTATTCAAGTCTGGCACCTCTGCCTAAAGCTACATCTTTTGCTTCTAAGGAGCCATCATTGATGCAGTTTGACAGCACAAAGCTGAAAGCAGAACAGGAGTCAAGGTAGAGCCTTATAGCACTTTACAACACCACATGTACACTACATTTAATACAGTTTCCAACATATTTCAACACTACACATAATGAGATATCCCCTAATACACAGACTTTAGAGTCACGGCTTGCATTAATTAACAGACTGCTTTCAGGAAAATGATTCAGTTGACAGCCTTCTTTTCCTTCCCTCACTTTACAATCCTGGTATCATAACAGACATTCAAAACCTGAGGCACATGACCAAAACTTCTCAGTCAAATTCAAAACACAAGTCTACATCATGCCGTGCTTAGCTAGCGTGTTCAACAGTCTTTCTTTCTTGAACTCACTTGCCCATTTCAAAAGGCCAAGCATATTTCAAGTACCATAAATAATGCTTGCTCTTTTACAGTTTTCTCCCCTCATTCACATTAATTCATCTCCTACTTCATCCAAGAGGAAAAAATACACCACATTTTAGTCTTATTCTATCCTTCCAAAGACCCCACCTTCATTCACTACCCACAAGACTTCTGTTAACTTACCAAACCTCTAACTGCCACCTGTTTCTTCTGACATAAGAGAAGAACAAAAGCAAAGCAAAAAAGACCAGTCCCGAAGAAAGCAGTGTTTTTCTACATAAAAAGGTGCTGCTTCAGGGTCTTGTTCATGTGTCAGTCCAGCAGGGAAATATCCATGTTTAGAGCTCCTAAATGATTGCTGGTGGGCAGAGCTCAACACTAACACTGAGTTATCTTGCACTAGCTCTGGCAGCAGCCAGCCCTGCCAGTACACTGCCAAGCCTACCTGAGAGGCAGGTTACTACCCTAAATCCAGATCATGTATTAGCTTAGATGACCAATTTTTGATAAAAGCTGGCTCAGGAGATAGATGGTCCTAACACAACATGCCATATGCATTTCCCCTCTTCTCAACAGCTTTATGAGTGTTATAACCGAGATTCCCAGCACTGTAAAACCCTCTTCAGCTTCTGATGCTGTAGAGAAACAGCCTACTACTGCCTACTACTCCACTCCTTACTTTCCAGTGCCCTTTCTGAGGACTAACTTCAGAGGTTACTTCTGCTACGCCTGCAGATTTCCTAAAGGAGATGAAACCTTAAGGGGGAACTAAAAAGATAACTACACAAAAACATATCTCAATTAATTCACTGTTGTCCACAGAAGTCTACGTAGTAAAACCCTTTGAGTGGACTTCAGTTGCCAGTGTTTTTACTCCTAATTCAGAAAATTACAAATAGTTATGGGTTCATGAAGCCCTTTACATTTTTAAATGACAACTACTGGATTTAATTACTACAGCTAATTTATCAATCATATATTATTTAATAAACAGATATCAATCACTAGGGTTTTATATTCTAGTGATGCATGCATATGTTAACACCCCATCTTTACAAAGCTCATGTCTACAGCACATGTACAGGCTTGTGACATAAACCAAATACTGCCCAGTTCTCTACACAGTTTGGTCTTGCTTTGAGTAGAGAAGCTACTACTTCCAAAAACAGCAACAACTGACTTAGGAATCCAAGTGAGCAAAGCTGACATTGCAATGCAAGCCACGACTAAACAATCACTTCTGATATTGTAGGCATAATTAATATCTAGAAGAATAAAGATGGGCATCTGAAAATTTACATCTAGAACAGCGAAGTCCCCTGTGCTGCCAGCCAGACACTTCTATCCAGCCTGCTACCTTTCCCTGGAGAAGAGAAGAAACAGCTATTTAGAGCAGCAAATACTGCCCAACAGCTGATCACATCCTCCATCTGTCTGCAGCTCAACACAGACCACTGAACTGCTGCCAAAGCAGTCAAAGAAAAAAAAAAAAAAGGGCAGCAGCCTTTTCCTAAGAGCAACTGTCATCCATTAACCCACCCAGAAATTAGTCCTCACTGCCTCTCGTGGCCCCTCCTGGACCACAAGCAATTTACCTCCCGCAGGCACATTCTAAGAGGAGTAGGAGATGAGTCCGTAAGAGAAGCCCTGAAGTCCAGATGCCATAAGTGACAAGTTTGCTCAAGATCCAGGCAGTCTACAGCTCTGGTCTTCAAAATAATTACATCTGTGACCTTGTACAAACCTAATTATTCACGTGGATGATTGTGGTGCCATGTTTTTGAACATCCTCCACAAGTAACCACCTGTCAAAACTACTACAAGCCAGTTCAACAGATTAGTGTGTGAAAGGAGGGCTAATGTAAAGATCTACTGTGCACGAGGACTTTGTGACGTTCCATAATAAGTAACAATACAGAGGCACCTACAACCTATTGTGGCTTGTTCCTCTAGGCCTGAGGAGAGACTATGTATAGGAATATTTCATGGAACCACACAGAGATTTTCTTCTGAAAAATGCACAACGACATAAATCTTTTGTTTCCTCCTTAAAGAGTAACTTTGCTCATTTATAAGATTTAAGATATGACCCAAGGCAGCATGTATCATAGCCTATTTGAGCTCCGACTTTTTTTGGTTTTTTAAGATGAAGAAACCATAACTGAGTAGGCAGGTAGAGGCTAAGCATGGCCTCTGACACAGGTTTTTCACCTCAGCCAACTTCAGGCTCTCGGCTTGTACCAAAATGTCTCCAGGCTTCCTTTAATAAAGAGTGGGGAGAGACCGCTGCTCTACAGAGGGATGCAGAACAGGAACCTTCCTCTCAGATGCCTGAGCAGGTTCTATCATTACTAGGAATTTTGAGATGGAGAGAAGTACCTTTGTGGCTTTTGCAAAAGAAGGGGAGTTGATTATTTAAGAACATGGTTATAGTTCCCACCCCAAGAAGTTTTTCACCAATGCTATCACCAGTCCAACATGAACAACTTCAGTTCAACAGTTTGGAAGACGTTCACAGGCAGCCCCACTAATATTCCCCCTGAAATCCACTTTTGCAAAACAGTGCCTGGACTAACTTCTGCATTACTAAAGCAGCTGTACACTCTCTATTAAAAAAAAGTAAATAACACGAAAATATTTAGGAAAAAATATTTACCTCAGGTAAATGCTATGTTGTTCAGATGTATCTTTAATAGTATTTCTGGTGTGTTTCCTCACAGGCGAGGAGGTGAAGGTCAGTCATGTCATAGGCCGCCTTGAATTTTTACAACATAAAATTAAGTAATTGTTGTGTCAAAAAAAAAGGCATGTTTACTGAACCGCATTATCAGAAAAGCCTTAATTTGCGCAGTTCCTGTAATACCATTAAGAGTAACATCATAAATGTCATTTCCCTGTTGAACTCTTCATTTGCAGCAAAGAAGAAACTGAACTGCAGTATTCTTCTAGACATTTAACTTAAATATTTCATTATGTTTAATTATCCTAGGAAAATTCTACATACGGAATATTTTTTCTCAAACAGACCAGTCCACAGCTACCTTAGTCACTACTAGATTTAAAAAAAAAGAAAGGAAAATGTAGGGACTGTTTCCATGACCTTAGTAAAAGGGGATACATGACCTCCTTTCCCAACCGTGAAGGAGCCCCAATAAATATTAAACCTTCTTTGATTACTCAGATCCATACAAACCCAGGACACTGCTAGCATATCCATGAAGTCCTGTACATCCTAAGCAAAGCAAGTTTATTTCCCAGTTATTTCTCCCAATCACTTCTCCACAATACGTATTCCATAGGTCTGTATTTGCTCAGGACCACCCTTGCTAAACACACATATCAAGGTCCGAACATTAGTCTCATAGGCACCAAGCACCACCAAACTGAATTTCCACATCCACTCAGCTCTCCTTGCCAGGCCAGAGGACAGGCTGACTGAATCTCTAACTGAACAGGAAAAAGGATCCAAAGACTCCCCCCAGGATGAGATACCACAACAACAGGATAAACGCCATAACTAAGAAAATAATGTAATATTAAATCCTTACATAAAGCTTCAGGTACTGTTTAAGGTAAAAAACTTGCAGGACAAGAACTGGACAAGAACCACGAATACTCTCATCAGTATACACCTATTTCAGAACTAACTTTTCAAACTAATCTAGTTCCAAATTAAATCAACAAGGTTTTGCCTCCACAGTCAGGAAACAAAAGGGAGGAGGGGAAGGGAGTCACTATGTTTTTTAGAATAAAAAATTTCTCTCTCTCAATTTCTCACATTTAGCAACCAATACAGCACGGGGAAAAAAAAATCCTCTGCCTTCACACCCAGAATCGTTAGAATGTCTCCTAACAAAGCCAAAGGAGGATCTTAGCTTATATGGATTAGACACCACTGAACCAGATGCCATTTTTCCAGACACACTTTTGGTATGTTGCATTTAACAATTCACAACCGATTATTCTCATTATCAGTTGACCATGATTTTGCAGGTGCAGGAGGTGAGGGAGAAATGGAATGCTCAGGGATTGGATACACGTCAAGGTCACGAGTACACACAGGCACACACTTCCCAGGAGCAGCATTATGAGATCTGACCCAATCACTGGTACATGTGCCTCTGGACTCAGGTCTATTAGCTGAAAAATGCCTTAACTGAGCATGGGAAGAAGCTATGAAAGGGCTAATAATGTGAATGTTATGCAACCACTAAGCTTGTTTTAAAGTTTGAAATGTTCTGTTTAGATTCTGCTTCTAAATTAGCAAGCTAACTCAACCATACCATCTAAAGCAAATCCTAATAGTTTTATCCCATTCTGCCTCCTTTTATTATAAAAAGCAGAGCATAAGCTCTTCAGGGCAGGCACTGCATGTCTATTACAAAAAAAAAGTGAACTACCTTTAATCAGAAGAAGAAATTTACTACTTGACTGTCACAAAAGCTTGTTTTTCTTCAAGTCAGTGTAAGACTGTTTATAAGTACCGGCTGCCTCAGCCTGAGAAGCAGAGGTTATAGTACTGTTTTATTAATTGAAGTTTATCTAGTTTACCTGAGCCTTGACAAAAATTGTCCAAAATAAGTTTGCTTTTGGAGTGGAGGAGGCCCTACATAAAAGCACAAAAGCCAGCTATTTGCTGAACTTCTGAGCTCCTGGCAAAACTCCTCTTTTGAGTGTTTGAATCTTGGAAGGGGACGAGAGAACAGAGAAAATCCGAAATCACAAATCAAACACAGATATCACTAAAATGCAACAAGCTACAAAGTTGCTGAAGAAACTGGCAATGTAGATTCTGTTATGCATTCGCTTTTTAAAAAGCAGTACCCCATAATAAAAAATACTCTGGTGAAGTATTTTATGAAATTCTAAAACATCTCTCAAATGTAAGAAGATGCGATACATCACTACATTTGACATACAATACTTCAAAAAATTCAAGTGAGAGAATTATAAAATGGCTACTAAATTCCCTTTAATAACACAAGATTGCTCTCTGTACCAAAAAGTATTTCTGTAGTTGATCAGCTACTGACATACTACTCTTCACTCCAAAATACCTGAACATACTAACGAATAGCTAATTTTGCTGTAGTATATGTATGAATTATGGAGTAGTTGCTACAGATAATCAAATGCTTCTCACAACATCAACAATCCAACTGTCCGTCAAAAATTTATAGGATCAAATTAAGAAAGCCTGATGCAATGCATTACTGAATGAAAACAGAACAGAAAGCAAGATCTATTTCTATAAATACGCATATTAAAAAGAAAAAATCCTAGAGAAGTCCTGCAGCAGCACTGGACAACTAAGTGTTTTGGCTTCCAGTTCCCGTTAAAGTCGACACAGTTACAGCTTTTCAAAACTGAGACTCCCTTGCACTGATGCACTGCCAAAGCATCCTTAATTTCACTGGCACTCCTAAACATCTGACAGTGCTTCAGAGGACAAATTCAGATGCTATATAGCATGTGCATGCAATAACACACCTTCCAGGAAGACTCTGTTAGGAGTTGCCCACTTGCACCCCAGAACAAGACTTAGCATGTACTCTAATGCAGAATTTAGCCTGCAGCCTTAAAAAAAACCCAGATAAGATGTATAAAAACCTCAATTGAAATTTATTTGTTAGCTCTAACAGGTTTAGCTAGAATTTCAATATTGGCACATGAGCTTTTAGTCTGAACCATAAATACATTCATTTTTAAACTACAATCAACCTGTTTTATAAAGCATGTTCCAAGTATACATCATTCTGAACAATTATTGACACACAAGAATGTGGACCACACACAGGATCATTCATTTAACATCCTGTTTCATTCTGTCTTTTAGACAAGTTTTGGAAGAAACACCTAACAGAACACTAGTAGAAGGATGTGCCCAACCTATCCAGAATGGCTGCCCTAAAACCAGGTAAGTGACAAAAGCTGGAAACTACATGAGAGCAATGAGAGCATGAGAACAAGTAGAACACACTTTGTTGTGCAGCAAACACTAAATTTGTGGGGGGCTGGTGGTTATATTTTACATCTTTTCAAATATTAAACATTTAAGTTTGTTCAGCAGAGAACTGGTTGATGATTTCTCTTACCCACCAAAGGGAACATCACATTATTCTGGGTAAGATGAAAGTAAAGCAAGTCTGGTTACTACTTTACAGCTATTAGTGTGTTGCTTACTCTCCATCCAGCCAAAACAAACATTGCACCTAATTTAGAAGTGATCTGTCATGTAAAATACAGGTTTTTTTCTCAACATCATCCAGAAAAAACATCTGCTAGTCTTGCAGTCAAAAAAATCAACTCTTGTTTTGACCATATACCCAAAACTATCAAATTTTTACATACCATTAAGATGATCCTATTTTTACATCAGCAAGAGTCATGCAATGACGCTTTAAGATTTCAAGATTATCAGTGAATTTTTAAGTATTGGCAATTTTCATGTCACAGTCATTGGAAAGCTATTGAGAGTGTCAAGAAAGAGGTCACTGAAACCACTATGGATAAGCAACACCAGCTTTAAAGGCGCATTATGGGCTATATGCATTTACCTTTCAAAAAACTGAGCACAGGGATTTACCCATCCTCAAAACCTCATTCCAATATGCTTATTGTTTGATTGATCAAGGTCTGCAGGTGTATTCTACTTGAACTGCAGGTGCTGCAGTTGTATTCTACTGCAGGTGTATTCTAGTTTAACTAACCATCTGTTTGTTTAACTGACTTAACTCCCCACTTGCCCATCAGTCTTCAGAACCACTTGTATCACACTACAAATGGAAACATTTGACAAACTGCATACACATCTAAGAGTAGAGGCAAAAAAAGACCAATTAAGACAAAGTTACAAATGCATTAAGTCACACGTTGTGTACACTTACAAAAGTATGAACAACATGTAAGCAAGCGTAATAGACAGATGTATTCTCCCAAAAATTTAGTGCTGAAACACAGTACTTCATTTTCAAGACATGACATACTTTCAGAGAGACTGAGAAATTTTATTTGCAACTACCTAGTTAGCCTGAAGAAATAAGGAACACAAAGTAGGTAGACTAGCAATGATTTTGGTTTTTAAGATAAATTTCAGAAAGATCCTATACAGTCTGACAAGAATCAAAGTTCCAGACTACACATAACCACAAACATCAAAATATTGGGGGTAGTGGAGCCACATCAATGTCCCATTCTGAGCATCCTTTCACTGCTGGTTTTATTTCTCTTGGCATGATGATGTTTAACAATACCTAGGAACCTGTGCCTGCAAAGGTTTGTGATGTAAGATGTAAAACAAAACAAGATGCATCTTCTTGCTACAGGTTTAGTTAGAACCGTGTTGAGTGATGACTTGCAAAGTTGCAAATAAAAACCTGCACACCTCTTTGCCATTAAGCACATCATTCTTCTGGATATCTAAGTCACATATAGGCTACTGTCCCAAAAGGAAATTATGTGTGAAGTTAAATATCAGATTAGGACAGACATACAGAAACAGGTAATCTAAAGTACAGTAGCCAAGTATGAAAGCATATGAACCCAAGTTTTAAAGAGAGGGAAAAAAAGTCAATCTACAACCACCAGATTGATTGTTGATCCAACAAAATAGATGGGCACAAAACTAAATGGAGAACAAAATAAACCCATTTGTTATATCATGGTATTTCAGAAATGCTACATTACAAAAGCCAATTCTTTCATTTCCCCTTCACACACTCAACAAGTTTATGAGAGCAAGAGGAAACGGAGCAGGTGGTATGACATGCACATGGAAGTCTGAAGATGCCGTCAGCAGGAAATGCTGCTGTAGATATGATACCTGAACACAAGCTCTGTGTTGGTAACAGAAAACTTGAGAAAACGTTCGCAGGAGAAAGGAACATGAACTTCTTTGCTCTTTTACTACTTGAACCAATAGGACACCTTTTAAAGGGCTTAATCCTTGAGTAATTTTTTTGGAAAAAAAAAAAATCAGTTAAACTACACAATCTGCTCCCAATAAATTTCACTGTAATATCAAATAATGTAACAGATCTGAATTATTCCAAGCCACCAGAGTGCCAACCACAGTCCAAGCTACAATGAACCTCCTAAGCTTAATAATGAAGTTGGCTCCTGCAAAAAGGGCGTAATGGAGGTGTCTTTTTGCTTTGTAAAGGCCTGCCCGTCTATTTCTTACAGCTCCTCCATTAAGGTGAGACCCCGCGGGTGGGGACGCCGAAGCCGGTTTCAGGACAAACCCTAGGACGACACGGCCCCGCGCAGCCGGCGCGGCCCTTCCCCCACAAAGGCTGGGGAGCTGAGGACGCTGCCCAGCCCCACCGCC
>VXAX01007751.1:234-38154 GCA_013399835.1 Leptocoma aspasia | reverse complement strand
CCGGCCGCGCTCGGCACGCTGGGAGATGTAGTTCCGCGCCTCGCCACAACCTACCACTAGCACTGACATCAGACTACAGTTCCCAGCGTGCATCGCGACGCCGGCCTGGGCGCGGCGGATGAGCTCATCCGTGCCCGCGGTGGCTGCTGGGAGTTGTAGTCCTCCGGTCTGCCGTTAGCCGCGTCGGCCAGCGTTGCCACCCCGGTCAAGGGACTACAGCACCGCCCAATAGCCACGTGACGCTTTAAAGGGGCCGCAGCGCTCGGGGATGAGGAGTGAGGGGATGTTTTAGGCAAAGCCCCGCGTAAGGGGCCGAAGCCCGCCCGCCGTTCCTATAACACAGCCCTTGAGTTAGAGCTGTTTTGTCATACTGTATCTGTGCAACCATCCCTCCGAACAACGCAGGCACCACCGTCCCCAAACCCCACACAAGGCAGGCTGAAAATGGAGGTTGCACCACGCACATCGGGATTGAGGGCACTGCTGTGCCCTGAAGTGTCGTGAGGCCACTGCCTGAGTCACCATCCCTGGAAATGTTCAATAAACGTGTAGATGTGGTGCTTCGTGATGGTTTAGTAGCTTGCCACGTGGTCTAGTGGTGGGCTTGGCTGTGCTGGGTTAATGGTTGCACTCACTGGTCTCAGAGGTCTTTAACAACCTGAAAGATTCCATGATTCCGTGTTGTTCCTCACAGTGCACAGTCACACACAAGCCCAGGAAAGGTGACATGCTGTAGCTCTGCGCTTTGATGTGTCTGGGTGGCGTGATGCAAAAATCATAGATGTGAGCACGTTAAAACTGGTGATAACTTCATGGGATCATGGAATCTATTAGGTTGGAAAAGACCTCTATGATTGAGTCCAACCTATGAGCAAACACCACCATGTCAATTAGACCATGGCACCATGTCCAGTCTTTCCTTAAACACCTCCAGGGATGTGACTCCACCACCTCCCTGGGCAGCCCATTCCAATGTTTAATCACCCCTTCTGTGAAGAAACTCATCCTAATGTCCAAGCTAAACTTCCCCTGGCACAGTTTGTGTTCCCTTAGCCTGTCATTTTCCTAGGAGAAGAGGCCAACCCTGACCTGGCTACAACCTCCTCCTCTGTAGCAGGGATCTATAAGGCCACACCTGAGCCTCCTTTTCTCCTGGCTGAACATCCCCAGCTCCCTCAGCTGCTCCTCATCAGACCTGTGCTCCAGACCCTCCACCAGCTCCATCGCCCTTCTCTGGATGCAATGAAATACTTTAACTTGGGTGGTGTAATGCAAAATTTGTAGGTGTGAGCACACCTGGTGATTGCTTAGGGCAGTCTAAAATCTCTTTTGCAGCATTAAAATTGTGAAGGCATTGAGTGGTTGTGATGGTGGATGAGAGGATAGCTCACACTGGCATATTTGCCTTTTATTCACCAATGACCATACACTCTTAAAAGATCATGGGAAAGACAGTCTTAGGAGTTTTGAGAGAGCAACAGAAGAAGGCACTAATTTCAGCATGTCCTGATGAGTGGTTGGCAGTGCCAGTAGAAGCTGCCGTCCACACTGAAGCTGTTCCAGGTTTAGTTTGCCTCAGTACACGTAAAGGAGTTTTGCTTTTACACGCAGACAGCTGTGAAACCAGGAGAACATGTTTGTTCATTCTGTGGTCTAGTAAATGGAAAGCACTTTTCGTGGCAGGGCCCTGGTCTTCATAAATGCATTCAGTGCTCAGCACACACAGTCCTGCATAAACAGCAAATAGCAGTGGCAAGAGTAGCTGTGTACACATAAGTACGTGGCCTTTTGCCACAAACAAATAAATTCCAGACCCTGAAGTACAAATTTGAAGTTGACTTATCTTTGTAATATATGGCGTTATTTTCAGAGCTAACGTCTTTCACTTGAAATGGTGACACAGTCTTATATAGCGCTGTCTTTATCTTCCTTTCCAAATTATATTTTCACTTGAACCCTCTTCATTTAACACCATGCTTGTGAAAGAAAGATTACAGCTCTGTCAGTCTCTCTATCCCCTATGTATTATAGATAAAAAGCATTATTATGACAAACTATTATAGTAAAATCACTCAACCATACAGGAGTGAAAGTAATGCTACTTAGTCTGACATCACAGTATTTAATTCTGATAATCTTATTGCAGAAACAAATGTTTTCCTTTTACACTTCAGAAAATAAGGAGCATCCCGATGATTTTTTTAATCCAGCTTTCAATATTAAAACTCACAGTGCAGGATAGTAAGTTTTTATAAACTGTGCAGACCAGGGTCTTTTTTTAAACCTGCAGGTAAATGCTCAGGGAAATGAAGTACTCTTACAGGTTTGCACTGAACTTAGCTACCACACCTTGTTTTTAACTTACAATTAGCTGCTGAGCCAGTAGGTTGTTTTAGAAATGAACTTGCTACTTTGATGGTGGATTTGAATGTTTGTATGAGCCAGAACAAAAGGCAGAGGAAATTAATTTGACTGCTGTGGAGACCTACGACTAAGTTTCTTGTCCTTACTTGAATTAAATTACTTATAACATTCTGTCTCTTCCCTAAGAAAATAAACTCAGTCATTTGAACAAACTAATTTACCTCATTGTTAATCTAAAGCATGGCATGGCATTTCAAAACCATTTTGGGGGAAAAATATTTATACTCTGAATTTTTTTCACATTTTCACATTTTTCAGGAATGACATATATAAAAACTCACTGCATAAACAGTGCAGATCACCACAGGGCTTTCCCATGCTCTTCCTTTGAACCAACCCAGTTTCAGCAGCATTGTAATTTTCCCTGTGAGCCATTAAGTCAAGGAAAGGTTGAATAGAGAGCTCAGGTCACAGTTACCTTTGAGTTCTGTCTTCAGGATGTCAGGGTGGCTGAAAAAACTCAATATGGTTTTACCATCTCACTGGAATATTTGTACTGGTCTCCTGTTGCACACAGAATGATGTAAGGAGTCTATACACTGACCTACTGTTATAACCTCAAGTAAAAATTAAGAGACCTGTTAGTCATTACTGTTTCTGAAATAATAGTCTCTGTGCCAGGGAGGTTAAAATTTATGGTTTCTTTCATTTCAAGGGGTTCTTAATTATGCATTTAGTTCCAATTTTGCAGGTGGTACTTGATGACATTGGTAATAGACTGAACTCAGAGCAGCAACTGGCACGCAAGGCACCGCCATGGGCACATCCAGATTTTTTTGGGAATCTTCTGGCCTGAGTTGTACCAGCTGTGATGCTTCCAGTTAATTTCTGGCAAGTTGAAGTCCCCAGTAAGGACAAGGGCAGTTGACTTGGAGGTGTCCCTTAGTTCCTCAAAGACTTATTGGTCAGCATCATCATCCTGGCTGTAGGTCTATAGCTGACTCCCACAATTACATCCACATTATTTTTTTTGCCATTTGATTGTAATCCAGAGGCTCTCAACTGTGCCATCACCAACTGTGAGCTCCACCTATTCTAACCCTTCTATTCAATACAGTGCCATCCCTCTGCCTCTTCTGCCCTGCCTATCCCTCCTGAAGAGCCTAGGAGCATCCAAAATGGCACTCCAGTAACAGGACTCATCCCATCAGGTTTTATTTATGCCAATGATGTAAAATCTCTGGGACTGGGCCAAAGCTTCAAGCTCCTTAGGTTTCTTCTTTGTGCCTTGTGCATTAGTGTAGAAACATTTCAGGTGTGGTACATTGTAGCCAATACCTTGTAAAGCAGATTAAGGGATCCCATTTGTGTTCATTTCCTCAAGTTTTTGGCACACAGTGGCACACACTCCTCACTGGTGAGCCTGGTTTTATCTCTTTCATGGTGCTGACACCCAGGCACGGGAGGAGGGAGCTGGTTTGAAGCTCTCTCAAGGAGCCCCACTAGCTCCTGTTGCATTAGTGTAGAAACATTTTGGTGCATTACAGGTGCATTACTGGAGACAGGTGCATTACATCAGACATCAGTAGACCAGGTGTTGAGTAAATCATCTCATGGTCAACAAACTCAAAATCTTTCGAGTTACACCAGTCTTGGAGCCACATATTGACCTGATGGATCTGCCTAAAAGTATTATTCCTTGTGACTAGAAGGATCAAGGAAATCAGTACCTGTACTCCCAATCCCTCTGCCAATTGTCCAGGGCCCTGAAGTCTCTTTTGATTGCCCTCAGACTTCCCTTTGTTATTTCATTGCTGCCAGCTCAAACAACCAATAGCAGAGAGTAATCAGAGAGCATTTCTAGGCTGCAGAATTTTCCAGTAATGTCCCTTACCCAAGCTCCTGGGAGACAGTAGAATTCTGTGTGAGTTGGGTCCAGTCTGGACAACTTCAATAACTCGCACTAATTTGTCTTTGCTGTCCAAAAAGCTGCCATTTTAATAGAAGTTCATTTTCCTCTACAGGAGAACGAACATGCAGGTGTGTAGGTCTAGGGAAGGACGTATTTACGCATAAGTGTGCAGCATCACAGCATATATGTACACTGACTGCCTTTTAATCACCTTACCTCCAGTTCTCACACCAAATCCCCCAGTATCTGAGCTCCTTTCACATACGAAGCTCCTGGATGGCCATGGAGTCCAGGCACTCCCTCCTCTTCAAAGAAAATAAATATTCTCAGGGTGAGGTTATCAATTTATTGGCTTCGTTTGAGAGAGTTTCTGGTTGCTTGATGGGGCTAAACTGAAGAATAATGAAAGCAGCATCATTCTTCTAGCAAGGCTTTCTGTAAAGGAAAAAACCACAGATTTTCCTTTAGATGGCCAAATTAGTTTCACCCAATCTCCTCTGGAATTTGTTTCACAGCCAGATGCCTCAGCTGAGAAGACTTTATCTAATGCTGAAGAGGTTTAGAGCAAAATAAAAGGCGTCTCAAATGCTGGATAATAAAACTTCATTTCAGGATCTTTATGACCCCTTTGACTTTATGGTTCTTGGGTTTTTTTCCTAGACAACCTTCACTGGTCCTTGAACTATGTGTTTTTTAAAGGCATAAGCACAGAAGTCTTGCAGAATCCAGGGTATCCACCATGAGAACAGGTATCTCAGGGGAACCTTGACTTGGTGCTTGCTGTAGCTGGGAGGATGTGTGATTCCTGGCTTCTTGTTCTCAGTGCCTGTGCTGAAAGACTCCTGTGTTGTGCTGCAGTTACAAACAATAAATGCAGAAGCGAAAAACCAAGAAAATATTTTTTTCCCTTCCAAATAACAGTAAAAAATGGAACAAAGGTCAGTTTCTTACAATGGGAATGCTAGAACATACACTCTACTGAACTAATCTTAATTCAGCAACTTTTTCCAAACATTGCTTTGATTCTCAATTTTTCCCCATTTAGAGAAGATTCTTTCAGCCTATTCTGAAGAATGTCTTTTGAAACATAACCTGCGTTGTATAAAGAATTACCTAATTCTGGCCACTGAAATACGGGTTATGTCATGTAATGTTGCTTCTCTGCCAGCTGGCATTTTACATAATGAAATTTGTTGCCTCTTCTGCATTAAAAAGCAACATTGCTGTCCCCTTGTTGCCCTTGTGAAACAAAGAAACATTTTGCACATCAGTACTAAGACAGCAGGTAAGACTGTACTGGTTCCAGTTTTTCCTAACTAGAGCACGAGATTATCCCTGTGTGAGGGAAAGGCTGTGTCTGCAGGTTACTGGCACACAGCTGGAGGATGTCCTCCTACCAGCAATTCCAGCAGCAGTTCAAAATGAAGCAGAGCAGCTCAGACAAGTCTGCCCTCAGATGCTTTCCAACCCTTGAAATAAAGTGTACAGGGAATGGTGTTTAGTCTCTCAGCTAGCATTTGGGAAGAAAATCCAATTTCCACCTTTCAGAATAGGTGTTAACCTACACATTGAGAGCTTTGATGGTGTGCTGGGGGACTGAAGAGGATATTTTCATAGTGTGATCTTCTCTATTCACAGAGTCCCTGCGCAGGAAGAAAATACAGCAGCAGTTTCCTTGCTCACAGTTTCCAGTCCTGCCTGCCCAGCCAGCTCCCTGCCTTCAGGAGCCCAGGCTCTCCGCTCCCTCTGAAGGCCACAATCACCAGGAATGTTCAATTTCCCTGCCTTTTCCTCTCATTAACCCTTAAAATGAAGCACTGGCAGCCGTTCACTGAGAGGTCTCCCAGCATTATTGGTCGGTTCTGCGTGTCAGGTTCAAATTATTCTGGGAGCCTTCCTCCTGTTTGCAGCTACTGCTTTATAACAAGGTTTGGGGCTCTTTTGACCCTTTCATTTCACCTTTTAAAAGATGCCAAATCCATCCATCAGTTTTAATCCAGCGTATGACAGCTGAAAGATCAGAACCTGCCTCCTGGCAGTCGTTAGCACCTACAAACACATGTCCAATTTCTTTGTGAGTTGTACCAAAAGAAATATGTTCTTCTTTTGCACTCTTTTCATCTGGAGCTTTTTAACATTATCAAAATGAACAATGCAAGTTATGAATCTTTCTTACTGTTTATCTTTCTGCTTTGGCTTTTAAATTTATGATCATGGGAGGAAAAAAAGAGTATCCTGTTGCTCTTGTGTCAGCTGTTTCTTCAATAATTTATTTTTCCCTGTCACTGAATTGTCATTTTAGTAAGAGATCTCTTCATAACATGATGAGACAGAGCTCATGGGTTACCCAGGTTTCCACCCTATGTCTAAGAAACTCAACAGAGAAAAAGAATAAAAATTTCCTGTTTGCCTCTGTTCATCTCTGAGCAATCAAGTTCATGAATTTTAATTGACATTTGTAAAGTAGTTGAACCCAGAGTAACAGTGAGGGGGTTTATGGGTTTGCATCATCTTTCTTGGATGTCAGGAGAGAGAAAGTCCTAGATAGGAAGACCACACCAGCAAGACCCTGGGGAATTAGCAGCAGTCTCAGTCAGCATCTTTTGTTCATCCTGACACAACAAGGTGGAGAACTGGGCCTCAGGATGCTCTAGGTGTAGCTTTTAAGCCCAGACAAACTAAGTTTACCAGACCACCTTTAATATAATGCTTCAAATTTCACTTATTACTGGGATGCCCCTCAATCAGTTTCTGGATGACAATGTTTTCCAGAAGACGTCTGGCCCCAAACTTAAAAATATCAAGTAACAGAGGACATGTGGACACACAGCACTGTTTATTATGGCACTGGTTTTTATGGTGCCCTGCTCAAACAGAGTAGCAGGAACTCAGATGAAGCCAATAATCCTGTATTTCCTGTTCCTGATCTTTGCCTCTCTTCCCCAGGTCTTCTGCAATGTGGCAGTCCTTGTTTCTGAGCAGAGTCTGAGACAGAAGAGATCCATCTAAAGCCTCTACCTCCTTCACAGGAATGGAGTTAAACCTCCATGAGCCTGTCATCTTTGCACCCTAAGCTGTGATGCAGACACGGACCACTAAACCCTGATGCTCCAGCTACATGACACAGTGGGGGACACAGCACCAAAACTAAGATTTGCTGCTTTTACCCCTGACACAATGTTAACCTGGTTCACACAATGTTACACAGTGGACAGATCCCATGTTTGGAGTGGGGTTTTTGGCTCAAAAGAACGTACAAGTTTAAGCACTAAGAAACCAAAATAAGCTAGGAAAGTAATTTCTACAAGCTGTTTACAGCTGTAGTGTGCAAAGGAAACCAAACCAATGCTACCACCTTGTCTCAGTGACTCGATTAAGAATTTTTTAATCCACCAACCACTTTCAGTCCCATTTGACAGAGGCAGCGATCCCACAGGAATGCCATTCTAGAAGTTTTAGGCAGATATTAGCTTTTGCATCCCAGGGTAGTCCCACCAAGAGAAAACCACTTATCAGGGAGGCAAGAACTCACTGGAAAATCAGCCCATGTCAGCACAGCAGAAAAGATGCTGCCACTTGCCTGGCCAGGCAGAGAGGAAATCAGAGAGCTGGGAAGGTCAGGGAAGGACTGTGAAGAGGCAGAGTCCAACCCCATGGGAAATTTCATTTCCACCCTTCATAGAGCAGCCTATTTCCATGGAGACTGAGATTTAGAGGTGGCCTTGCAGAGATGACTCCAGACCTGGGACGTTGGGGGCTAATTTTGGTTCAAGATCAAATATACCAAAACCAGCTGTAAAATTCCAGTCCAGACCAAATTTCTTACCACAATAAGCATCCATACTTCAATTTAAATATTTGATGGGATTATTGCAACTGACTGGGCTTGCCCGTACATTGTTGAATCGTCCAAACCTGGTCTTTTAATCCTCAGAAAATGAACAGTTAATATAATGATGTGTTCCAAAGGGATGCCAAGCACCAGAAACCTCACAGCAGCAAGTATAAATATGTCTGGATTTCAGCTGCAGGTCCTTTAAGAGTTACCTGTTATTCTAACCAATTCACATCATTTGCACAGTGGGGCTTTTTGCTGGATTGATAAGCAGTTCTCTGTAAACAACCATTTCATGGTATTTATATGAATACAGGGTGCCGTAATTCTCAGCCTCTCTCATCCCTACAAGAGAAATTATTCAACGAAATTCCCCAAAGGGCAAGTCACATTTGGATAAGGCTGGCATCACTCCAAGTGTGTGAGATTGCTAGAGAAAGGGAATTTACTTGAGGAAGAATGAGAATATAGCATTATTTACCAGCTAAGAGCTGTTCCTGCAGGGAGTGGAACATCATCTGCCTTGGTATCAGAGGAAACTGAGGCCGTTTCACTTCTCAGCCCCAGATTTAATAAACACTGACGTGTTTGCACAGTATGTGCTTGCAAGAGGCACTTCTGTAAGTGCAAGGAAGCAGTTTGTGCATTAGCAAGGCTGGCAGAGGCATTTTCTGTGCCACTTCAGTATCAGAGTTGTCAAGTGCACTAACAAAAGCTTCAGCAGAAGTGGGCTTTTTAATGTACACTGTTTCAGGGCACAAACCATTAGCAGAAGGCTACAGTTGCTGGGGTTTTGGGCTTTTGCTAGATTATCTATTGATCTATTTATTTATTAATTTGAAGTAGTAGAAATTTCATGTGAACTGACTTGTACATGAAAGAAAAAGGAACATTTAGCACACATATTTGAGCATACCATTATTTTTAATCTCAGAGAGAAAACAGGACTTTTAAAGTATCCACTTTCAGAGAGTGCCTCATACCATCAACCATGTGCCATTTGTTTGTGAAAAGGGTGGAACAAGGAAAGATTGGGCATTGCAAACATTGAACCTCATGCAGCCCCACCAGTTACGGTGAACATCAACAGACAGCATGTAAACACAGCTGGGGCACAAAAGCAGNCCATTCCATTCCATTCCATTCCATTCCATTCCATTCCATTCCCGTCGCTCCCCCTCGCTTCCCCTTCCCCTTCTGTTCCAAATCCCTCCAGGATGTTGCCCAAACTATTCAGAACAACAGTGAGAAGCCCTGCAACTTTAAATAATCAGAAATCATTTTTCAAGCATAAATTCTTCCCATCCTGGCTAATTGAGTCAAGGCTGACTGAGAAATGATAAATTTTCTCTTCCCCCTTTTAAAATGTCTACATTATTGTTGATAATTCACGCCAACTGAAGTGAAGGGATACAGGCTATAGTTGAGTTTGGTTATGATAACTTTATTTACATTTATTTCTATCACATTTCAGCTTTCACAGGCCATATAACAGCTCCCTGTCTTTGGCTAATGAAGCACTTCTAGTCATCTCATTCCAAATTAAAATTACGGCATTGCTGTTGTGCCAGATAAGACATGGGTGTATTTTCCTAATTCTTTTAATTCTTGGTGACTAAATTGGAAACAGACTGAACAAAGAAGAGATATTTCATTACATGTCTGCAAATAAATGATATATAAAACCACTACATCATATGCTTCAGTAAAATAACTTGCTGCTGTGAGAAATATTCTCTGCTAAAGATTTACTTGAAGATCCTGCACTTCTCAAAGAAGGGTTACTTCTCTACATTTCAAGCAATTTTATTTTCTTCAAAGTGCAAAAGAAAAAAAAAGGGGAAAAATGTTTTAATTTAAGGGTGTGTGGTAGCCAAATGCATTGTAGATGAAAATAATGGATAATAACTCAAATCCAGAAGGGGCAGCAGATTCAGCCTGAATTAATTCTAAAGCTTTGTCAAAGAGAGCAATTCATTTTTGGCAGCTTGAAAGCTTAGAAAGCTGGTAGGGGAAGGGCTGCCAGAAATGTGTTTCTTGGAAGAAGACTTTCTACTGAGGATACCCTTTATAAATTGATCTAACCTGGGTTACCCACAGATGCTGCTCGTGCTCTGGTTCAGGAAGTACAGGGATGGGTGAAGGTTCCTTTCTGCCCAATGCCCTCTATGATTCCAACCCTCTATTTAACCTCCTTGGGTTCAGTTTCTAAGTATTAAATGGAAATAAAACTCATGGTGCAAATCTTCTTTCTGAGCCTATTTGGCGTGATACCTTACTGCAAGGACCATATAAATCCAATCTATAAAGTAGATTGATCTGTAAAAAATCTGCCATAGTTGAACTAAACCCTTGTTTTCTCTTAAAAAACACAACACTAACATCATATAAAAAGTCAGTGGAATTACAATGACGTAGAAAAAATCACTGACCATTTTTTAAGTTCTGCATAAAATTGGAAAATGCTTCTCCTGGTACTGTTAAACTGCAACAAGTCTCATCTGCTTGGCCTAGTTAGCATGGGTGAGTTTTTACAGTGTTTTTCTCCTGTTATCCTTGTAAATGAAGGAAACACAGCAGCTGTGGAAGACATACCCGCCCAAAAAAGGACAGGAAACTTGACCTCACAGAGGTGCAAGTCAAGAAGAGCTAGGACTTGGGCAGGGAGAGCAGGAGAGTGTCCCACGAGTCACAGGAAGAGGGGCAGTGACTGCAGGCAAGACAGGAAGACATAGATTTTTGGAGATGTTTCTGGGACTTCAGCTGTGGTGACAGTCTCCTGAAAAGCCTCCAGCAAGCTTCTTTGGCAGCCAAGAGGGGAAGGGATGAGGGTGTGCTAGCAAAAACCAGAGGAAGATGGTGCAGAAAATGCAGTTCAAACAGAAGAACAAAAGACAGAGGGGATTAGGAAAATTGTCGAGGTTTTGAGTCACTCTTTCTTCCACTGTATCGTGCCCATGTGCAAAATCAGCTCATGAGCAAAGCACCTCTGCAGGTCTGTGCACTACAGTTAAGTGTAGTGGCAATCTGAAAATGCCCCACTGCAAGACATGTCAGCTCATCCACGTTCCCGCTTTCTAAAAAAAAGAAGTATTTTCTTAAAAATGATTGCTTAGGGTACATACAAATTACTGTAACCTCCTGCTGTTTCTCAGCAAGTCCAGGCAATACTAAATACCCATTTTCTCTTTCCCCCCCCCATTTATGATCACTGTAAGGGAAGGAAGTCCTGTCTTTGTCACAGGACTGTGGAGGCTTTGCATCGCTGTACATGTCTTCAGGCTCAGGCCTTCAGCTGAAAAACCTAAACATTTGTAAATAAAAAGGTTGTTCCCCCCCGTTCATATAATAGAGTTCTGTTTTCCCTAATTACAATGCTAATTAATGGTTTTCACTTCATTCCCACTGTGACAAGCAATCACTTCCCAAAGCCTGAAGCCCTGTTGCTGCCTCCATCATCTTGAGATGCAGGTGAGCTTCTTTTCCCAGACTCTCAGCAGCACCAAAGACAGATGTTTGTGGTTTTTTCATTTGCTTCACTCTGTGAAGATTTGATTTTCTCAGCCTGAGGCAGCCTTCAAGAGTTAAGGTAGTAAATTAAACTGTTTGCTTTATGGTTTGTAGCCATCCTGCCTGGCTGCCAAATTGCTCTGTGTGGCCCCATTTTTCCTCTGAGCCTGATGGAGATCCAGAGGGACCACCCTCCCCCCACAGCCCTGGTACATCAGCTGGTCACAGATTCTCCTGGTTTTATCTCCACAAAATTGTGCCCTGAGTCCTGTTTGCCTCCATCCATGGTGAAAATTGTGCTTTGGGTTTTGTGTGGCCATTGGCACCAGGAGACACTGCCTCCCTCTTTGGGCGGCTGGCAGTGCTGAGTGTTGAAGGCTGCATGATGTGAGCTCCCAAGGTGGAGTGAGCAGGGAAAAGCTTGATTTCCACTCCAGGTGCAGCCTCTCCACCTTTGACCCAGGTGACTTTTCTGTCTCATCAAGACCAAGCATGAAGGTAAATGTCTTTTCAGTGTCAGGAGCGTTCTCATTATGTCTCACCTTTAGTAAAAGCATCCCTCTGCCTGCAAGCTGAAGAGCTCATTATTCTTACAGCATCCCTGTACCACCTTGAGAAATAAAGGTGTGTACAAATATCACAGCTAGCTGACAAGCTGAAGACAATTAGTGTTTGCTCCTTCTGGCCCTCAGTCACACACTCTCTGCTGACCTTCTGCCTTTTTTCCAGCTTCAGTCTCACCAGAATCCCCAATACTGTGTTTTGCAGTGTAAAAATTACAAAGAGCAGCTCAGTTCATGATAAATACAGTGAAGTCAGGAGCACATGCAGCTTTTCATGTCACTGCGGGCTGCAGCACTCCCTCAGCACAGGGCATCTCCCCCAGCACTCCATGCTTTTGCACAGGATAGCTCTTGCCAAATTCCCTAGTAATGAGATAAAACAAGCAGGATCCCCTTTGTTTGTAGCAGGACAAATGACCTATGCTACAGGTGCCTTCCCAGGCCTTTACTCTGTTTTATTTATGGCAATGTGTTGGAAGGGATCTCTGGGGTGACCAAAACATCACAAGAGACTTTGCAGCTGATTCTGTGGCAGCCAGAGCTATTCCATGTGCACAGGGTGAGGGTGTGTGACAATACTGGGCTGTGGGGATGTGATTAAAAGAAGATAGAAACAGCAGCCTGTGTCTGTGTCACCTATTTGTTTCCTACAGGGAATGCTACTGGTTTTCTGTTTTGTCTTTTGTGAATATACCCTTTCCATGTATGCATGCATTTTGTCTATTAACAGCCACAGATTTGCAGGCAGTGAGGCCATTCCTTTCCACAGTGACATCAGCCAGAGGAGGATGTGATTTATTTTAGCACGATGCAACTCCTTGTAATCAGAGTAATGTTGCTGCAGTGGCCAGAGGCTCCCTCCACAATGCAGAACATTTTGACGCAGTGCAAAGACTCCTCCTTGCGATAACAAAAGAGACACTGAGAGATGTGCTCACCAGACCTGCACCACTGATATTCACACAGGTCTTGGAAACAGCATCCCAGGCCTGGCTCCATGAGCTGTGCTCCAAACTGCACTGACCCTCCTGCCCCACTGTGCTGTGGAGTCAAGCCTGACAATGGCCAGCATCAGCCCACAGCAATCTGCCTCCACCTGGGTACTGTTCCTACCATAAACAACAGATTGAGAGCTCTTTGGAGAAGGGCAATGCCTTTTTCATTTCTCTGCAAAGCTTTCCAGTCTCCTCTGGACACTGCACAAAGCCGCTCTGCCGTTTCCAAGGTGATGCCTGGAGGTGAAGCCTGTTATGTATTCTCTTGCAGGTAACAGCAGCTGTAGCTGAGAGATGCCCTTGGATGGGCCATTGTTTAAAAGGAGGTAGGAAAAGGACAGAAAGATCTATTAGTAACCAATTTTTAAAGACTGGTAAGAAAAAAAAAGAAAATAAGGACATTTATTTTATGAGATGTGTGTTTTCTAATGCCGTTCAAGTTCTTGCGCCTAGGAATGAGCATTGTATCTGTGTTGTAAATAACAAAATCAATCATTTGATCCTGTTTAGTTTTGTCCTGTAAGATAATGGTTACAAATGGTGTTTATGCCTAGTGTTAAGTCTTGAGTTGCCTGAGGAGGACTGACTTTATAAATCAAAATGTAGATGTTCCTTCCTGAGGTCTGCTTAGAGGAAGGGCTGGCTGTGAGTACAGCACTTCATCCCTCGCTGCCCTGGGACCTCCTGAAATCTTGGGGAACACTTTTTAAACTTTAAAATATCTTTCTGGAACTTCCTCTCAGAGTTTTGCCACAATCCAAAAATTACATTATTTTAAGCCTGATTTACATTCCCTGGCTCCTTTCTACTGATCTCCTTCAGCTCAAAATTTCACAATACCTTGTGGTTTAGCAAGCAGTAGTTTAATAGATACATTTCAGTCAGTGTGCTAAGGAAACAAGAAGCTGATTCCAGAAGATGCTTGTTTCCTCTCTGGTTTTCCTTCCAGTAGCTCCATGTGGGAACCATAAGCGTATACCATACACACTTGGGTATAATGGCCATTTCTTCAAAACATGAAAGTCTCTTCCTGCAGCATGGTGTTGATGTCCAACAAGGCCAGACCAACATCTCATCCAGGCTGCAGTCTGCCACTGAGAAATCAGTGCCAGACATTTGAAAGGATAATTGATACAGCCAATGCAACAGCTTGGAAAAAAACAAACAGAGACCACTGCTTCTTCCAGCAGGATCCATCCTTATTACACACAATCCAGTATTTATGTTTCTACTATGGGAAAGTTTAAAGAAAGTCTTGGGAACTTGCAGAAGGAAAGACAAAACAGCCACACCACCAAGCACTCCTTAGAGCAGACATTTCTGCCCATTTCACTCAAACATGCTGCCTTCCAGTGTTCTGGGAGGCAAAGGAAAAATGTTCACGCATGGTGTTTATGGCTGCAGTCATTCCTCTGGTATGCACCTTTCCCAAGAGAACAGAGAGTCTTTATCGAAGTTAAGATAAGTGTAACAAGTTGTTCTTCCACACAGGACTCTCATTAAGGCCAGAATGGCTGCCTCAGGCTGCTGCTTCTACAGCCTGGATCACAGGCAATGCTCTCAGGCCCATGGTGTGATTTTTGGGGCTGTCTTGTGCAGGACCAGGAATTGGACTTGGTGATCCTTGTGGGTCCCTTCCAACTCAGGATATTCTATGATTCTATGAAATGAAGGCAGGGAGATGGTGAGCAGTAAATACATCATGGACACTTGAATCGCGCTGGTGGTCGGAACAAAGCAAGGTCTGCCCCAGCCTGACCAAGAAACTCCCCAGGTCCAGAAAACTGGGAAAGGGGAGGATGGACGGAGATGAAGAGAGCCTGGTCATCTCCCCTTCTCCCTCCAGTCCTCACCAGGGCCATAATACAATTGTGGTCATGCAAACAAGCACCCACTGAGCTGGAAATCTTTTCAACCATGGCCTCTAATGCAATGGAGACATGTGGAGGCTGGACTGGTGTCTGTGGTTGTTCAGGAAGCAAAAGGAATAAGTAAATCATCCATCACAGAAGCACTTTCTTTGGATGTTAAAATGTGATAGACTACAAATGTATTGGTGTCTGTGTGAGATGGGTGGTTTATTCCCCTTCTTCTCAGGCACAATCCCATGGGGGCACCACCATTCCCACAGCAGGATTTGCTTTGCAGAGAGAGGACCAGGGGGACTCTCCTGCTTTGTAGGCCAGATGCAGGGCATGACTTCTGTTGCAAGAGAGACATCCCTGGGCCAGCTTAGCAGTTCAGGACTAATTCTGTTAGCACTGCTTAGCCTCGCACAGAGCAGAGACAGTGTGGCAGGGCTTGACTGCCCTTCTTGAGCTCAGGGCTGTCCCCACCCTGGCTGTCCCAGCAGCAGGATGGCAACCATGCAAGAGCTGCTGGCAGCTGTGGAGTGGTACCTGAGCATCAGCATGGGATGCTGCAAATCCTCTGCCTCCACATCCAGCAGCACAGCACTGCATTAGGTCATGTATTTGTTATTTGTACCCAGAGGAATTGGGCTAGGGTGTGGTAGGGAAATAGTGAAAGTTTATTTTCCATGGAAAACGATGAAACCCACATGGAAAATCAAAAGCACACTGACACCTACGCTGTGTAAATCCTTGGCATACAGCAGCTCTGCTTTCTATCTGTGTAAGAACATGCACATCTATTTACTGTGCTGAGTTCTAGGCAGCACTGGTACATCCAGAGGGCACAACAGGCATCTCAACTAGGCTACAAGCATCAGTTCAGTGAATTTTGTGTATATAGTTACTGGCAGATTATAGACTTAATAGACATTTCTTCTAACTGGCACAGGGAGCACCAAAGAGCTCAAAAGCTGTTTCAAAATAAATCTCTCTTACCACTTACGTCTGCTCATGAAAGTTATGGCCTTTTAATCTGTCTCTGACACACTGAACTTCTGCAACGTGCTCGTTGTTACTGATTTACAGTTCTTGCAGGTGCATTCAGGGCTTGCAAAAAGGTCCAACAAGGCAGACAAGGGCAAAGAGAAAGAGGCTGCTGCAAGCAAGGGCTGCAGTCTCCTGCCTGGAAGCAGTTACTGTCCTCAGCTTGGGGTACATCACATAATGCCGTGGGCTGTGCTCATGCAGCAGCTCTGGGGATGAGAAGATGCCCTGCCCTGTTCCTGGGGGGCTGTTGCCAGTCTCCCTTGGGCACCTGGCTGGCCACTCAGGAGTGGGGTGCCCCTGTTTCACTGGGAAGCATGAGACCTCAAGTCCTGTGCTCAGTTTTGGGACCAGTCACTATGAGAAAGACACTGAGGTGCCGAAATGTGTCCAGAGAAGGGCAAGGAAATGGGAGAAAGGTCTGGAGCACCAGTCCTGGAAGGAGCAGCTGTTGGCACTGGTTGCTCAGCCCATCACTTGACTGTCCAAATCAGGCCAGTGAAGGAACCTGACGCCTCCTCTGGGGCCATCACCAGGTTCCAGCTGTGCACAGGCACAGACCGTCACTGCTGGCAGGGAGCTGCAGTAGCAACACTGACATATTTCCTGTGAGAATACAGACACTTTACTTTTCATCTTTAAGGGTCTTGAAACATCAGAATAACCTCAGAGGGGGCTTGGGAACCCTGAGGAGGGCATGAGAGAGGTGGAAGTATTTCCCAGTGTGGTGGAGGGGCTTGGAGTAGGTGCAAGCCAGCAGCACCTTGCTGTGGACATGACTTGGGCTAACAAAATGCAATTACTGGATCTGGCATTTCTCCAGGACCCCAGGATTAATGATCTGATTCACAGGAAACCTATTACCTCCCCATAAATACTCCACAACATTTTAAAGAATTAATTTATTTTCCTCTTCTCTTCTTCTGCAATTTGCATTATCTGTTGCTAAATATATTGTGGCATGCTTTAGCCCAATTCACCACTTCAAAGACCTCCCCATAGCAATTTCATAAGTAAATCACTACTTGATCTTATAACTCAAGTACATAGTGTCAGCCACAGGAATTTTATTTCAGTCCAAATCACCATGCTTTTGAAAGTTAATATCCATTATTTTCCTCTAGTAGTTCCATCTGCTCTACAGCAGTAGAAAAAAATATTTCTGTCTAGCTGAAACCATTAGGTGGAGATCTGTTTAATGGAGACATCCCAATGCTGCCTGTTAATCTCTCCTCTGGAGCTGAGGTCATTTGAAAAATATGACTATTTACTTTGTTCACCTCTCTAATCTGAGCCATAATTTCTTTTTCCTCACAGACCCTGGAGCACACAGAGATGATCATTGTTTAAGCACATTGGGCACCTTTCCTCCAGGGAAAAAATATTGTGTGAATTTATAACTCAGGGATCCTCAACTCCTTGCTGGCCCACAGGTGACCAATGTGGTGGCATGCACCATAGCACCAGTGACCACCTTCTGTGTCAGGCAAATCAATATCTTCCCACCTTTTGACCCTTTTACAACACCAGTTGGCCTTGTACCAACCAAATGTGCTAGCAGTTGTCAAGGTTCCTGGAAAAAATAGCTTTGGAGGTGGTCCTCTGTTCTCAATAGAGTCCAGTCTTTTCCTCTCCAAGTAGCAGTGCCAATATTTTATGCTGTTGGCAGACTCTTGTCCTTTCTCCAGCCAGAGAATGAGAAAAATGGCTCGTCTGGCCTTTGCTCCTGGACTGGTCCACACTGAAGTGCTCCTGGCAAAGTCACAATCAGCTCACAAGTAGCCAAGCTGCCGGCACGCCACGGCGAGGGAGCAGCCCCAGAGGCAGACGCTGCTTCACCAGTCACCACCTACAAGGGTTCTCAGCTGCTTGACAGAGAAATTACTATGACAACAAAATTAATATGAATTAAAATCAGCATGAATTGAAACAAATTTGAGCTAGGAGGGAAGGGATTCCTCTCTTGGCTCAGCACAGGAGCTCACAAAGGCCCATGTACTTTGGTGTGGAGAAGTCAGTAAGAGCTGCATGTTGTGTATCAGTGTCCTGCACTGATTTATGATCACGATCATAAATAAAAGTGTTTTTCAAGAAAATACTGAGCTCTTGAAGAAAAATATTTTCTGGTTTTGATGATTCTGTGTAATTCTTAATTTCTAGGCTGCCCAGAAAACCCTGAGAGGGGCCTTTTTTACTGTCCATAGAAATATTTTCAAGATTTTTTTCTTTAGCAAGAGGCAGGAAGTTCTTTTCCTCATTGGTGAGTGGGGTGTCCAACCAAGAGGGGTGGCATTAAGAGCACAAGTGACCACCACTATGCTCTGAGGTTGCCTACCCCAAATGTCCCTTCAGGGCTTGCACAAGGCTGCAATTGTTCCCATCTGCTTAAGGTGAGGAGAGGCAAGTTTTGCCTTGATCCACAGCTGCAGAAAGGACTCAGGACTAAACATACCCGAAAGTGAGACTAAAACACAAACAAAGTTAAATGTTGGTATTCTACCTGATAATTCAACTTTATATTTTCATGAAAGAGGAAGGAAAAAGAGAAAATAATAAGGTGGGAAAACGCCACGAGATGCACAGTAAGAGGGCTGCCGGCACCACAGGCCCAGCATCGGCTCACAGAGTGCAGCAGGGAAGATCCATGTCGGGTGTGATCCCTGGCAGCCACACCAGCGGGGTGAGGCACAGCGGCCTGGCACCAGCAGCACAGACAGCAAGACTCCAACACTTTGTAGATTTTGCAGCAGCCTCTGTGGCAGGTTGGGCACTTGCTTATGGAGGGTTTTGAGAGCGGCAACCTCACGTCCCCCTCATAGCAGCAGCACATCAGTGGAGCAGTTCTTTGCTCCCTCAAAGTTCACTGGCTGCTCGTTGGTATCCAGGCGAAGTTCACCTGATGTATCCAAGTGTTCCTTGCTTGTTTGCCTGAAGTATCAACTACAAGGCCTTTTAATGACCTCACACAATGTGCCTCATTTCCTAAAATGAAGAGTTCAAAGCTTTAACTTTCAAACTTCAATCTTCAAAGAGGCAATGGAGAAACATTGCTTAGGTTTTACCAGTTCACTATGGCACTTCTCCCTTTTCAGCATCGGACACTTCCAAGGGTTGGGAAGCTCCTGACAGGGTCCCAGCAGACTCCATTGCTAAATTCAAACTGCCCTTCTGTGAGCTGTATCTTTTTCTGTCCATCTGTCCACCCATGTGTTGGTCAGAGGATTCTCCTCTCGTCTCACCTGTAAAACCTGAGGTAAGATATTGGTGAGATGCCTGGCTCACAGCTTAGTGCTGAAGGGGAGAACCACAACTACACATTTTAATGTTTGCCATTAACCTTTAATAATCGCTTCCCTCTTACTGGGCCTGTCACTGAAATAAATTTCAATATACTAAATACTTGTGTTAAATCTTCTCTAACAGTTCCCTTGTTAGGCTGAATAAAAGTCAGATTTCTTCAATACGTCCCACCAAGATCCCTAATCATCTCCATTGTTTTTCTCTTAGCTTCTTTAGTATTAAACGTATGCAGTTTAAACAGGAACTGCCAGCTTACTCATCAACTTTAATAACAAGTGTTTAATAACTGCAGGTATAATTATTCACAGCACTGACAAAATTTGCTATTCACCACTAATTTCTTCAAATTACTGAACACAAAGCAAAAATAGACTAGTTAGAAAGACATCCACTTTTAATAATTTTCATTACCGTTGTTTAATGAACAAAATCTGCAGCTCAGTGTTCCAACAATATTTCAACACAATATAAAAAGAAAGCCAGCAGGATTCTGGGTTGCATCAACAAGGGCATCACCAGCAAAGATAAATATGTCATTATCCCACTTGTCATTCCATATCTGGAATACAATGTTCAGTTTTGGTCCCCACTTCACAAAAAAATTATGGACAGGCTGGAGAGGGTCCAGAGAAAGGTCAGAAAGGTGATTAGAGGATTGGGAAGCCAGCCATAACAGAAAAGGCTGGGAAAACTGGATTTGTGTGGCCTTAGGAAAAGGACAGTCCCTCTTAGGGGACACTTTATTGCCGTGTCCCAGTATTTAAAGGGTGGCTACAAAGAAGATGGAGATTCCCTTTTTACCAAGAGTCACATGGAAAAGAGGGGAGGTAACACATATGAGTTACTCCTGGTGAGGCTGGACAAAAGAGGAAAATTTTTTCACACAGAGAACAGTCAGTCATGGGGATAAACTCCCCAGGGATGTGGTGGACTCCCCAGCACTCGACATTTTTAAGATTCAGCTGGACAGGGTGCTAGGCCATCTTGTCTAGACTAGGCTTTTGCCGAGGAAGGTTGGATCAGGGTTCCTTCCAAGCTGGCACTATACCAGATAAGAAGAATAAAGATAATGGTGACTTACATGCACATATGCTTTGGACTTGGCTAGAAACACTTATCCCAGACCCCTGTCAGGGTGTGTGCCCAGAGCAAGATGGTGCAGTACCAGCCAACGTTGTATTTCCTCACCTTGGTTTTATCCTATTTGTAAGTTTTGATTAATCCCACAACCAGAAATCAGGGAGACATGGCACAAAATGCCATGCCACACAAAGGATTGACATAAACCCAAGTCTCTTGTGCACTGTCACTTCCTCTTGTCTCTGAGGTCAGGGCATCCCAGAGGATGTTTCCCACATGTTCCCACCTGGCACAAAACCCTTTTCCAGAAGAAAAGGCAGCAGGGGGCAGCTTCCCAAGTCACTCCAGGAATGTCAGTGCTGGATGGTCTCTCCCATGGGATCTTGTCTGCAACACGAGGTAGGAACAACATAACTCAGTTTGGGGATGTGAGTTCCTGCCCCTCTGGGAATGTCTTGGTTTGAAAAGACAGGAGTCTGTTAAGGAAGGCAAGAGCCTCTCGTGAAATGGAAAAGGTAAACCCCCTTCCTCCGAATTACCACAAATTCAAAATTAAAAGGCTCTCAGGCAAAGATATGGGAATAGGAATAACAGTTCTTTACTAAGAAAAAAACCTGTAAAATACAAATGTAATCAGTACAAACAAAACTACTGATAGAGTCAGAAACCTGACATCCTGAGGAGTCAGGGTGTGGGTAACAGTCCCGTTGAATGGTGGCTGCTCCTCCTGGAGTGGCAGATGAAGTTCTGCTGAAGCAGTGATCCTGTAGAAGGATCTAATTTTGTGTAGTTTTCTCTGAAGGTCTGGTGATAGAGTAGATGGGCCCGGTCTTCCTCTGGGAATCCAGTGGAGAAGAGGCTGTTCTGATGTCCCAAAAAATGCTGATTTTATGCAGGTAGGGATGCTTGGCTCCTCCCTCTGGGCAGAGCATCTCACAATGGGATGATGTAACTTTATCAGCCATGCAGTGAGTCATTCAATGGCCCATTAACAGAAGATAGCTCACGGAGGGAGAGATTGATTGTAGAAGAGATAAGAAAACTGCCCAACTAACAGAAGATACCTGCCCCACCTCCAACAGATAGCAAATAGAATACATGCTTATCTTACAAGCCAGGACAGGGAACCAGCCAAAGCTGCACTGTCAAACACCAGGTGTGTCCTAGCAACAGCCTCGAACTCTTCCTATGTGTTGGACCTAACCTAAATCAAAGAAAAACAAAGTGTTTTCTACCCTAGTGAACTGCCTTGTGTCCTGGTCTGGCTTGCCATGATGCTGTCTGGGCATCACTATGGCAGGGAATGGGGGATGCAGGACACAAGCCCAGGACCACAAGGTATTTCCCAGCCTATAAATCCAACACCTTACTCAAGGGATGTTTCAGATATTAGGGGTGCAGTCTTGCGGATATTTGGAATTTCAGATGTGGAAGCCCAGAGGGATGACTGAGGAGGTTAGACTTGACAGTCTCACTCTGGTCCAGAATACCCAAGCATTGCAAGTCCAGCTGTAAAATCAGTGTGTAGGATAGATAAATACATAAACATTTGTTTTCAAAATAATGTCCAAGAAGCTTTTTCCAGGCATCCTAACAGATACAAAACAATACTAAAACCAATAAAATCCTATAAAATATCTTGGTAGCAATATTGAGGTGTAAGAAGAGTACATACAGCTTTCCTGTCCATTTTTTAATAGCAAACCCTTTCTACTTCCCTTGCTCCATTTCCAAGGAGCTGCTGTGCACACAACACAATTATTTCATTCATCTCTTCAGATGAATAGGTACTGCCCTGCTGTGGCTCAGTGAAACCCCATTGCTGCCAGAGGGAATGGTAGGTTCACAGCAGATCCAGCAAACCGAGCTTCAGCCTTTTCCCTTGGCATCCCTGAACACATGGCAAACAACAGCCCTGCTTTCTCAGGGAAGGAGGCTCCGAAATGAAGGCTCTGCCTGACTTCATGCCTGGGACCCTGGTGGCATTTATTAAATCCCCAGCCTCCAACACTGCTTGAATTGCTCATCTCTGCTCCCCTCCAAAAACAGCTTTGGGGAACAATTTGTAGCTCCCATAGATGGCTGTAGAAGTTTATGGAACTGGCTGATTTTTGCTGATCAAATACAATTAGTAATAAAAAATCGATTTCAGGGTCTAAGCACCTCCAGCTGGAAGTCCCCTTTCTTTCCAAATGGTGGTGACAGTGGCTGAGCAGCACTTTGTTCCATGCAATGCTCTCTGCCATCAGATATGAGAGGTGGGAGAAGACAAAAATAAACGGAACACTGATGGCAAGTCTAACAAACTATCTCTACAGACAGAGAACCTTCAGAATGCCCACAGCACTTCAAATATTCTTTAGGCAGAAGTGTCAGAAAATCAGTCTTTTGTGAGCATTTCTTCTAATGAGCTCTTTGCAATTCATGAGGGCTGGCGTTGAGCAGACAGCTCCCCTCCCTGCGGAGTCCTGGCTGCTCCTGCAGCCCCAGCTCAATTTGCTCAGCTAAGGGGTGTTAATGCTCCCATATGCAGTAGGCATTTTCTTAAATGTTGAAAGACTAAAACAAATTATAGCCATCCTATAATTTGGCAGGTTAGAAAAGAAGCTTTTAAAGAGCCTTGTAAAACGAATGACTTAAACCTTCACCCCAGGCTATTTCTAAAATTCATTTGTCTGCACCCCAGCAAGAAGGAAGGTGCAAACATATGCATGATCCATGTCTAAAATTTTGATTTCTGAATTAGTCAGAAATACAGTTCAATCTTTGTGGCAACTAATAAATGATTTGGGGAAATGGTGTTGTAATACTGGTCACGGAAATAGCCACAGTTTCACACCATTCCTCTACTGAGCAAGGCTTGAAATCAGATTTATAGAGGAATTTATGGCAAAGGAAAGAAGCCATAGCACACCACCTCCTTGCAGTAGTTTTAATGACTAACTTTCACGTACCTTTCCACTGCAATATACATGCTTTTAATCACGCTAATTATGAATTTCCCACTTGTGATGATGCTGCAAATCAAGATATGCAAAAAGAGCTACACAGAAGTTTAATAAAAAATAATGCTGCTCTATGTATCCCATCCCATAAGGCACTAAGTGGGATAAACTACTGCTAGAGAAAGCAGAGGCCCTTTTTTTTTCCCAGAAGGCAAGAAGAATCCCTTACTATGTATTAATACATTTGGTGTACTCCCTGTGAAAAAAGTTGCCTCATAAAGAATTAGAATGTGTTTAAAATTGACGTCCGCAAGTGCTCCTATACACACACCTCTATGACCACTATTCCCTTGACCTCTGTAACCTCTGCATTAAATCAATATCATAACCTGTTATTTTTCTGTGTAAGACTTTTAATGCTAATATCTTCTTCATGAAACATGAGAGAGGAAACAGCATTAGAAATAAGCAGTTCTCCATTCCCATTCCTAATGCAGCTGCTTTTGACTGCTTACCTAAAACCTCAAGGTAACATCTACTATAGAAAAAAAAATACACAAAGTCTGAATCTACAATCTGTGAGTAGCAGAGTTACTAGGGGGAAGTAAGGCCTTCAGGTTTACATTGCTGGTGTAATCAAGGGCTTTACTGAGTGAAAGATGTAGCAACCAATCAAAATATTTTTGAAATGGTCTTTGAGACCTCCACCTCATTCCCAACAAAGCCAGCATATATCACATCAGCTCTGCACTCATCCTGCACCACTGAAAGGGGTGGGACCCTTCTCTAAAGGGACATGTCAGACTCTTGGACTGCAATTGGACACAGCACCAACAACTCTCCCTGACAGAGAAGGCAATCCCCTCCTCTCGTGTTGGGGGTTAGGTTTCTTTCCTTTTGGTCCTTTTTACTGATAGAATTTTTTTTCCCTAAGTTGCTAGGAAACATTAACGACTGGGTACTTAAGAAAAACACGAGAAGTGGCCAAGCTCAGGGAGGAGGGCATCTGGTTGCACTTCTCTTACCTGTGAGTTCCTGTCCGAGGGGCAGAGATACCGCAGGAACCGGGCAGGTAAAGGACAGGGCTGGGGCAGCTGCTGGCTCTCTCCCTCCCTCTCGGTTTTGGAGGAGGACAGTCGGAGCTGCTGCCTGGGAAGGGAATTCGCTGCTGCCACCATGGCCCAGCCCAGAGCTGCTTCTTCTGCCGTGGGGTGAGCCTCTGCTCATGAGAGCAGCCACTGAACTGGGACCTTATTAACGCCCATCTCACTAAAAGAGGGACCTGTCCCCATCTGCTCGGGTGCCCGGGATCCTGTGCTCCCCTCTCCCTGCCCGGCGGGGAGCCTGGCAGCCACTGCCCTGCCCCCGCCGTCTCTTGGGCACTGCTCCAAGATTTTGCTGCACTGTAGCCCTGCACCCCCTGCCTGCTGGACATCCTGCCAGCCCAGCTTGGTGCTCCTGAGATTCCTGCTGGGGCACTGGGATCGGCTGTCCCAGGTGAAGTGAAGCCTCTCCTCCATCCCTTCCCATGTGGGCCCAGCCGCCATTGCCGCCTGCTCCCCGGGCTTGCGCCACAGCGCCCCCTGCAGGCGCGGGGGAAGCATCACACCCGCCCTGCCCGCCGGGAGCCAGCAGCGCCCCTGCTGGCCGCGACCGGAACTGCACCGAGGGCAAGCGCCGCGGCTGACAAGGCTGGGACTGGGCTCCTGCTTCTGTTCGGTGTTATTGCCAGAGCTGGTGCTGTTTGTTTGCTTTATTATACACACTGGTAAAGAACTGTTATTCCTATTCTAGATCTTTGCTTGAGAGTCCCTTAATTTCAAAATCATAATAATTCAGAGGGAGGGGGTTTACATTTTCCATTCTAAGGGAAGCTCGTGCCTTCCTTAGCAGACACCTGTTGTTCAAAACTAGACATTTTGGTGCCCAACGTGTGGCACAAGAGCATTAAGAGAAAAAGGGTTAAAAAGGAGTAACAGTTCTTGAGTAACCTAATTTTTTGTGTGCTGGATATAGAAACCTCATTAGGTGGTGGTGGTGGCAGCAGTGGGAGGGAAGCCCCAGACCAGATATTCCTGTTCCTTTTACCTTCCCAGAACTCTGAAAGAGAAACTGTAGGAGGATTTAGGGTTACAGAAAGAATATGGAGCAGCTCTAAAGCATCCCATTGTTTGCAGGCCCTAAGTCAACTGTAGAAACGACAATGAATTTGGTCTTTAGATGAAACAGAAACAACCAAGCTGGATTTTATATCATCAGACAACACTGACATAAAAAAGACAAAGTATTTGGAGGTAAAACCATCCTCAGAAGCCCAAGGGCTCAACTGCATGCTCTTGACCTAGAGACTAAAACAGGTATTTACGGAACATGAAATTAGCATTCACTGCCAGCAAGTGTAGATCAGACACAAAGCAAGGACACATCTCTACAGTTAACAAAAATTCATAGATGGCATCATGTCACCTGTCAGCATCACCCCAAACCTGTGTCACCATTCTAATCCAGGCAAAGGGAGGTTTGAGCTCTGCAACCAGAATGCAGCTATAGCTCTGCTGATCTGTTTCATCTGCCATACACCAACACTTACCCTTGGCAATTCCCCTTTGCCAACTATCTGTTCACATGCAAAAAAGCTGCAAACACATCTGTACACTTTTCTCTGTAGTTCCAATTTCTAGTGCGTGACGTTCCTGCACTGGTCCCCAGTCCATAGCTGTGGTCTTCACTCCAGCCCCCAGGACCATCCTCCCAATCCCAGCCTTCACTTCAGACACTGCAGCACTGCAAACATTGCCCAGATTACCTGTTCAGCCCAGCCACTGGACCATGGTTCATACCTAGCTCCTTAGACCAGGGCTGGTGTGCCCTGGACTTGGTTTTCTACCTGGTTCATGTTTCATATCCACCCCTTCTGCTTTCCAAACTGTGATATAGAATCAAACCCCAAGTGAGAACAGCTTTCTGCAGTTGCTGCATGCTTCATCCACCCAAAGTGCCAAATCTGGCTGCAAAACAGAGAGAGGATCTGATGGATCCAATATTCCACCAGAAGCAGATCAAGGGTTTAACTGGAGCAGCAAGGACTCCCCATAACAACAGTCTTCCTGTCCACACAGCCCTCTGTTTAAAACATCTGACCGCTGCTGAACTGCAGGTTACATTATTGCATGATGGAGGTTGTCACTTCAATCCTGACTTGTAAAAAAAAATCTATTATTACAGAATGTAGTGTAATAAGGCAGATAGTACAGCAGAAAGCAAAAAAGCTATAAGCTTATTTTAGGATAAAAACGAAAGTATAATGAAATAGCAACTTATCAGCATTTGGAAAGGCAGCTACTCCATATTACAATATAAAGAGTAAAAAAACAAAATACAAGAAAAACAACTAAGAGGGATAAGCCAAGAACTTCAGGAAACAGCATCTCTTTAGTTTCTTTGGAGAAAAAAATCAAGTGAGCTTTTATTGAGACTTTGAAACTACCCTGTGCCCAGTTCTCTCCTCAGCATTCCTCCTTGCCCTCTCTCCAGTGGCTGCTTCACATCCAGCAGGCAATGGGACCCCCAGGGAGGTGGCCCAACACCCTCCCACCCTCTTCACTGCTCTCCCTCTGGCACTGGGTACCAGGCTCCCCCCACTCACAAGCCCACCTCTGCATTGCCCCATAGCCCCTGCCCCAAGCAGGACTTCACCCTCCTGTCCCCACATCCCTCCGGCCCTGGGCAGTGCCTTTCTCCTTTGCCCCACACAACCCACACTCGTCCCAGCATCTGAAAGGCTTTGGCCTTCAGGATTATTTCTCCCCAAATCAATGACTCCAGCACGATGAAAAGAATCACTTGTGATTGATCAATCCAATCATTTTATTTTCACCTATTAAGAGAACCCTCTGCCTACCAGCAGAGTTCAACATAGATGGGCAGACAGACTTGAATACAATTAAATACAGGAAAAATTGAACTATATACAACAAGACAGACATCTACGTAATATAAAGATTTTTTCATTTTCTGTGAGTTCTCGCCAATGTGAAATATTCCTGGAACTGAAATATATCAGACTTTTTTTTCCCTTGAAGAAAAAAATCATGTAATGAATTTCTGATTATTTTTCCCATGTACTGAGACATAATATCCTTTTTGAGATGCACAAAATTTGTGGCACTTCACAGGGTACACAAAAGCTAAAAACTCTTTGTTATAGTTTATGATATCTAAATTTCAATTAGATCTATTTATTGAGACACTAACTCTAAAGTGGTATTTACATGGAGGAAGTTGTGCAAAATCATTTAGGCCATGGCTAGTAGACTGTGAAAGATGCACGGTTAAGTGACTCACCCTCATCCTCAGTAGTAATCCCTTAAATCCTCTTCTGATCATTCCTTTCACACAGCAGCCACCCCAGGAAAGCCAGCCATAATTTATTGTTTCTTTGTTAAGCTATGGGACAAAGTAGCTTCTGTGACCCCTGTGGGTCTCTACAGTTTTTATGCTGGGCTGCTTCTCGTCACAATTAATACTTTAAGCATCAACCCTCTGCTTTTTGGGACACAAATGCAGCCATCACTGTCACCGCAGTATCCTGAGACAGCTGTAGTCCTTGTCTGCAGTTTATCTTACCCCTGGGAGCACACTGGAACTACCTGTGTGTAACTTCATAGGAGTAACCCTATTGCCACAATACAGAAACTGCATATTCCTGCTAATAGCACTGAACCAAAGCCAGTCCAAACCAGAGTGGGGAAGGTACTGCATTTCTTCAGGCAGCCTTTATGTAACAAAACTCTCTATTACTATCCAAAACACCCTAATTAAAAAAAGAAAAAAAAATCAACTTTCCTTTGGGTTGCAAGGCAGCTTGAGACAGCTGATTTAGAAGAGCTTCTTTAATTAAAGGCTTCCTACAGATAAGGACAGGTTAGCAAAGACACTTGTGATACCAACATTAACTAAACACATCCTTCAGTTGTGCTGCACCAGGGCACAGAATGGTTCTTATAATGGTTTCTATAAGCAACCAGCTGCTGAGAGGTGGCCAAGTTTAATTCTGGAGTTTTTCATAGATGCACCTACCACAGCTGTGGATCATAAACCACTGATTTTAATCATCTTGTCTACATCAACCTGTTTGTATCAGCTCACCCTGGATTCCAGATCAGCTCGGACATTTTAGCTGTAAGTTTAAAATAGAGATTTAGAGCTCAGTCCTGGGGAAAAAGTGACTGGGTAAGAGTGCATATACTGGTGTATTCTTGCCTTCTCAACTAGAGGAATTGTCCTTCCTAGGAGATATATCTGACTTCTTTTTTAAAACTGCATTAAAAAAAAAAACTGGACAACCCTCAGGGCAAAGGGAGATTAAACTTTTCTCTAACTGGCTGTCAACATTGCTACCAAACACTTTTTAAAGCCTCCACTCAATAATGGCAGTACAGTTATTTACTTTTCAATCCTATTCACCAGGCTACATCCAGTCAGGTGTCAGTCAACAACCAGTGAGAACAGCAAAGTGAACACACTGAACTTAAAGCATTACACTGGGAACAGCTGATACAGTAGGAAGATCTGTAGTTTGGTATTCAGCATACAGATGAATTTGCTTCTTGTTCGTCACTAGGAAACCTAGAGAAGACTGTATTATTGATAGTTACTAGGAGACAGTGTTATAGCACAAGTAAACCCAAGAGACCATCTCATCATGTGAGAAAATAAATTCAGTGTTAGGATTAAAATACAGGAATTCTTGGCAGCTGAAGCAATCAAGGAATTATTTTCACATTGTACATGCTGCAATGTGTCTACGTACTTGGGATCTCATGGAGTTCATAAAAACATCTGCATGTTCAAATCTTCCACTCAAAACACTTGACTGCTGGTTAACAGCAGGTTACTTTATTGCATAACCTTTGTTGTCTATTTAAGACTGATTTATGAAAAAACAACCCATCAGTACAGTACTCACTCTACTTGGGCAAAGATGATTTGCAACAAAACAAGAGTCGTGAGCTTCTTACAGGATGAAAAAAGGTGTAATGAAACTGTAAATTGCTAATCTGTCTTCAGAAAGGAAACTACTCCATACCTGTATGTGAAGGTAGGAATAATTAATAGAGTAAGAAAAACCAAAATATTCACACTCCCTCATTTAAGCATTAAAAAAAGTAGAAGGAAATGGATTAACTGCTTCCTTCCTGGTCTAGGTTGCTGGTCTAGTTTAGACACAGTCATTGATGTAGCATGATACCCAGGAACGTAACAAGAAGCAACTTGGACCATAAAAAAGCTGTCTAGATACGTTCAAGCTGGTCTCCAAAAAAATGAGTTTTATTTGGATTTGTGCACAACCTGCTGCTCTTTAAATCTTCAGAGCACTGAAAATAGAACATTTCCCCCAAAATCCAGTTGAGTCTGTCCTGAGAAATAAAAGTACTCATATATAAATGGGATGATATTGTCTGTGAGTGAGTTTCTTCCGGCAAGTTGGGCAAGAGTTGGCATTCCTAAGGGAATCACGGAGGCACTGACTGCAGAAGACATGGCCACATTTTGTTGACACAATCAGTCGTCCACTTTGCACAATCTGGAAGAAACCACAACAGGCATTAGAAGTAAAGAATTCAAGTTTGCTGGTCTACTGCCACCACACAAACAGGATTTAGAATATCTGGAATTGTCCTTTACTGGATAATCTCTTAGAATAGTAAGGAACCTGAAGATCTTTCAGTGCCATCCTGCCAAGGGTTCCTCCCTCTACCCCCACCACCAAGAAGTGACTTAGACTGACAAGTTATGAGCTTCAAGGCAAACTCTGCTTGAAGCCAGCTGCCTGTAACATCCCACACTGGGCAAGTGAGTTGTGCACTCCCCCTCTGCCCCTTTCTCCCTCACACAGCATATAAAGGATGACAGCATGTGGATCCTTACCTCTGAGTAGACATCCATGCAAATTGGACAGCTAACAGTGCCAGACGGCCTTGTGGTACAGAGAACAGAACAAGAAAGAACATGCAGCCATTAATTTCACTGCACATCACGGGTTACCCACACACAAAATGTCACGTCACCATCTGAGTGCACCATGATGCATTTCTTTTCAAGATTCCTGTGTACCTTTAACTCCTTGGCTTGTGGCATGTAATAACAAGATTGGGTGTCCCTGCCCTAGGGGAAGATGCACTCAGTCATCCTGGTCTAGCAGAAGAACTCACAGCAGTCTCTTGCTCTGTTCAGCACTAATCTCCAATAGGCCATCAATGACAGCTCTGTAACAAAAGCACTGAGCGGTGCCTTGGAAACAAGACATTCGAGAAAGGGAAGAGGCTGTCAGAAGTTCAAAAATCCCCTGCTCTAATTTAGCAACAGTCCAATAACATAGGCATTCCAAGAACTCCACCTTATAAAATGTAGGTCAGGAACACACTAACATGAGGAAATACTCAACCCCAAATTTCTAGTTCCAAGGTGGAAAGACCGACTCAGTGTCTGTTACCGAGCTGTGGTTACAGACGAGCCTCTGCTGCCTTCAGCCTCCAGGACAGCAGTACTGCACCTACACTTAGCAACAGCCACAGCTCGGCTGCCGGGGGAACACGTCCCACCCAAGTGCTGAATAATACCAGCTAGCAGAAACTAAAAGAGATTCCTGACACTTTTCTTTACAAACTCATCTCTAGTTTAAACCTTCAGAACTTTTTACCTAAACACTTGGCTTTCTTATGTCGCTGCCCATGCTGAACCGCAGTTTGTAATTTATTAATCAAACAGGCATAGAAAGCATGAGATCGTCTTTATCCTGTTATATTCAATTCAAGCAGGGAGCACTACTAACATCTACCCCTAGTTTCACCTACAGAATTTACCTCTGCTATTTCTCCCGTTTTCAGTCCTCAAATTCTTGAGGCACCAGCTATAACACTTCAGTAACAAATTACCATTGATGATAATCTTAGAAGGATGAAGAGTCCAACACTACAGATGGCTCTGGCAATCCCCAGCACCAGGAAGGACCCTTTTGTCAATGTTAAATGCTGCAGCACTGAGCTCTTTCAGCCTTACTTACACAGAGCAGGAAGGTGCAATCTTTAACAGAGGAGGCTGAAGGAACAAACTATTACTTTCTTATATTATCCAACTAGTGCTATTTGTTCACTGAAGTACTTAACAACCAAAATTCAAACATCTACAACTCCACTGGCAAAGCACATTAGATTAGGATACAGCACAGGATTAGAATAATATAGGACTTTTTGGTGGCATATTTATGACCTGGCACCCAAAAGCTACATATTCAAGTTCTCTCCTACACTGCCTTTCAGTGATCCAAAAGGCTCAAAGCACATCAGCTTCATTTAACCTTGTATGTCCCCTGCTCCCCACAAAACAAAACAAACCAGAAAAAAACCCCAAAACACTTTAAAAGAAGTTTATACCACAATTCTTATGTCCTGATGCCTTGGAGAGGCTACCTAGAAGAGATGCTAGACAAAGATAAAAGAATAAAGTGGGTATCAATTAAAAGACCTTCAGAGGATACAGCTTGGGCAGTACAAAGCCTTGCAGAGGCCACATCCAAGATGGACAACAGTCACGAGTTTCTCAGCTGGATATCAGTTTGGTCTATTTGCATATCAGAGGTTAATTGTCCAATTATAGTTTCAGGTAATGAAGTCACATTCCCCCGGTTTGCTCTGCCCCCTGATTCATTTTTGTTTACGCTTTCCAGGGCCTGAGGCAAATGGTGTGACCTTGGTTGCCAGGTCCATAAGGATTGTTTACTCTGACCAAAACGGGAAAAAAGCTAACTAGCATTCTATATAGAGTTCAGAGTTATACACTAATGCAGTACAGAATCTGAAAAATATAAAAGCTAAAAACTTAGAGGCATCACTTCAACTTGCCAAGTCACAGAGACACCAGATTTCATTTCCTTAGTCTAACACACTGCAGCAGGATTTACCCTTTCTCTGCAGAATGGGGTCTTTACTGACTCAAACAGCAAGATTCCCACCGCACACGCAAACACATCACGGCTCCATGACATCCATGGGACAGAACAAGAATTGACCACAAGAGCATGACCTCCAAGATCACCTTGCAAGTATACCTTGGGAAGCACAGAGGCTGCTTTGAGAAAAGCAGCAACTGGCACAGTATGTAAAAAAAGCAGGGAATGCATAAGTGTTTTTAGTGGAATTTGCCAGTCTGCTGCCTGCCAATCTTGTAATACCAAACCTCACAGACACCAACAGAAGTATTTTATATCTAATGTAATTACTGGAGCTTTGTAGGAAAAGGAAATGCAATATATTATGAGCTCTGGCCTGTGACTAATTCCCACTTCCTTGAATACCCCACACTCATCTTGAAGGCTGTATACAAAGCTGTAGATCTGTTTTGGCCTGGCTTTTCATCCTAAAGTGAAAATGGTATCATTTGACTATCATGCAACACGGGATGTCATACTCATTAGAAGAGGTAACTAAGTGAAGGCTTCAAAGAAAGTCAGGTGATGACAAATACAGCTTAGTCCTGTCTGTCTCAAAAGAAGCACAACTCAATGTTTGGTAGGTCATGAGGTATACGTACTTTGAACTTGCAGTTTCCTCTTCCAGTGGTCCCAGTTCTCGAGACGCTTTCTCAGCCACATACACATCGTTATCTCTTATTTCATCTTCATCATCACTACTCAGTACACAGCTGTCTGCCTGTCGCTGGCTTCTTAGTCTCAGATTTCTCCTTTGTCGTTGGTTCTCTGTAATTTAATTTTGTTAAGTTAGCTATACTATTATCTCTCTCCCTGGAACGATCCTTGAAATGCAAGATTAGACCACATTCAGCTGAGTTAAAAGCAATCTTAAAGAAACTAGTTTCCAAATATTAAGGCTGAACATGTCCAGACGTTGTGAATATTCTGCTACATACTGATACAAAACATTTGCTCTCTTCACCCTACAAACAGCTAAAACTTGATCTTTAAGATCCTCAGTGTCACACTTTCCATGTAATTATACTACCTGTGAATTACTATCCCCTATAATGGGAAGATACTTCTCCCAATCCTTACTGACAGGAAGTGCTACAATCCTATGTTGAGGAACTGCAACAATTGCTGTGTTCTGGAAGAGAGAGGACTGAACTCAAGTTTATCTCTGCAACTCCAGTATCCATGCAGAAATAATCAAGCTACTGATCAATAAAACGACATAAAAAGTCACAAAATTAAAACCGCTCCCTGCCTAAGTGTTCAGCTACAATTTTTAATGCAAGCATTTTTAATTTACTCTTGCTTCATTCAGAGCACAGAACAGATTACATTCTAGATAAGCAGCTGACAACATAGTAATACATCTCCAATAAGGTAATCAGAACCACATCTGAAAGATGTAAAATATTAACCTCTTTAGACTTGTAACTATTTTAACATCTAAAGTAGAAAAACATTTAATATTTCTCAAATTTTTGCAAATTTAACTGCAGAATTTGAGGCATGTTGGACTAGTAAATACTATGAGCACAAATCACTTTCTTTAGTTCCTTCACTGCAATTCAGGTTAAACAAAACTTCTGACTTTTTTTTCATTCACAACCAATATTCTAGTGCTAATTAAAATTATGGTCAACTTGAGGCTTAATGAAATTCTGTCTTTAGAAAATAAGAAAAAGTATTTAGAGCAGCTTTTGATATATTTTATTTCAGATACCTTCTACAAGCTCTGATACTGACTAACAAACAGACTGGATTCATTCTCTAAGGTACTGGCCAGATGCTTTAGCAATGTCCTTGGCCTTTTGTAATTTCAATAAATGCTGCTCAATTTCACTGGAAAAGGCAAACAAAAAATAGTCATTATTACATTTAGAAGAATTCCATTATAAATTTTAAAACGTCAACTCACCTTCAACAATCTTGCATCAATACATATGGAAAGGGAGAGAAAAGAAAATAAAATTAGACTTTGTTGTGCCCCCCTGGTGCTACATACAAACATCAGCTAGGCACAGCAGTTCCAACAAAACAAGCTAAGAATGGTAGGCTATTACTCTTATTTTGATTAGGAATATTAAAAGTAGTATATTAAATGATTCACTGTAAACAACTATGTGGATGCTGATGGTTCTGCTCCCACTGCTCCAATGGGGTAGAAATAGAGGCAACTTATGAACCACCTGAACCCACTCCTCCCTGCTCCCCCATTTCAGTTCCATGGTTTAGGGTTTCAGGTGATTCCTTCCCTCTTTCTCCTCAAACAGGCCAGTTCAGCACTGATGTCCATAAACACTTCATATTATGGCAGCTGCTGAAAAAAAGAAACCCAATCCCCAACCTGCTCTTGGTGGAACTGGAGCAGGGTAAGCACAAATTCTGTTGTTAAGTTTGAGGCCTTTCCTTTGAAAAGGCTCAGGAATAATCCCAGCAAGAAATACTCCCTATGCTGTTCCTGTTGCTTGCTTCTGCTTGACACAGCAGCAGCGGCATCCAAAAATTGACAGGATAAACAACACTGTCAGCTGGATCAAACACTATTCTACCTTTCAAAAGAGCAGAAAAAAAAAAAAAGGTTTTTTAAAGACTGCTTGGAGTATTAACCTGAACTTATTTTACTTACTCTTCTTTCCCTTAGCTTTTTCTTTAAATCATTGGCCTATAGGGGCATTAGAAAAAATTCTTCATCAAGAGTTTTCAAGCACAGGAAGGGGCTGCGCAGGTCTGCCCAGTGGCATTGGCTTGAAGTCACCATCCCTGGAGATACTTCCAAGACATGCATATGTGGTGCTTATGGACATGGCTTAGCTGTGGACTTGGCGGTGCTGGGTGAGTGGTGGGACTTCATGATCTTAGAGGTCCTTTCCAACCCCAACAATTCTACGATTCTATCTTTGATATATCTAGAAAACTTTCAACTCTCAACTGCATCTCTTTATGTTACATTACTTATGACTGATCTATACAAACTCCAGGTTCTGGAGCAAAAAGTCATTTTATACTATCCTATCACTAACTGCAAGTACACCTCCAGAGTAACTTCTTTATTATCTGTAACACAGGACCTTCAGGCCCTGACAAGCCAAATCTGAACTTAAAACTTACCCTTAAAGTCAGATTCTATCAGGCAACACATGAGAAAACTAATTTGACTACAATATCTAGGCAAGTGTGCTATTCACTACTTACCACAATGGAATCATTGTGAGTTAGATCAACAACTACAGGATCAGAAGATTCACATGTGAGATCTACTACTTCTTCACCAGCTGAAAAACAAAGTTAGAATCAAGGTCAGAGATAGCAGAGGAGGAAAATTGCCTGCCACTGTCTAACAGCCTAAGATTCAAGCACCTCCTGTCCATCTTCTCTTCAGGAACAAATCCAACATTTCACTCAAGCTTTGCTCTCAGCAATCCACAGAGAGCTTTACCAGCCCTGTCTTCAGCAAGCTGAAATGCAAAAGAGCAGCTAAGCTCCTCACACAGTTCTGTCAGATGACAATAGCAACAGACAATTCATCTGACAGAAGACTGTTTATCACACAGAAATATAACATGAATCATATAGGCTATAACAGTACTGTGCTGTGCATGTTCCCTTATGGGATCAGGCACAATTAATGATAAAAAGTTTTCCTTATCTACTTCAAACTTGGGAGTTTCCAAATTTAGTTTGCCACTCTGCATAGTGGCAGCTGCTGTAATTCACATCTCATCTGAACAGACATGCAGATGTTTGAGCAGCTCTTGAGGACCTTTCCTGTGCAACTCATCTATCACTAGTGGCAAATGCATTGTAGCTCAGTAACAAACCAAACCAGTTTTCAATAGGCTTGTTGTTTAGTGATGCCATAGTGTGTGCCACTAGGCACTTCCTAAAATCATGCTTGCCTTCTTCTCCAGTGAACAGCCTAGAAACCAGCAAAAACACATGTTCAGTTGGACCCAAACCCTCCAGAAGCACTTTCTGTTCTTATCACTTCAAAAGAAAGCTTACCACTTTCTTCAAGTTCTATTGGCTCTGCTTCTGAAGCCATTTCAGCAGTAGAAGCCATGAGCCTGTTTCTTTTTCGAGCTTGCCTAGAATTAACTGTTCCTCCACGGCGCTTCCGCTGAGTCTAAGAGAGAACCAAGACTTAGCATTTTCTGTGCAAGCAATATTAACAGAGCCCTCAATTTTGCAACACCAATGAAAGCACACATGGGTACAGAAAACCCTCCTGGAATGGCTGTAATGGTCATCAAAAAGTGGTATGAGCTATTCTTACCTGAATTGATTCCAGCAAGGCAAAAACATCAGCCCAGATCCAGATCTCTTACCAGCTGCCTCACCAAGAAAAAAGCCTATCATGATGGTTTGCAAATCAGAAACTAGTTCACAATTTATCAGGTTTTGCTGACATTGTGAGCATTTCTGTACTACTGCTAGCACCTAGAGTAATTAAAAATCTTTACTGAACTTACATGAAGATTCAATATACTTATGTTCCTGTGTATTAGCTACAAACTCTTAAAACAGTTAACAGAAATACAATGGAAAACATGTTTCAAGAATCAGGTTTGCATTGAGCAGCAAAATACTTACTGTGCTCATAGTGTTTCTTGATCTAAAACCACTGAAAAAGAGGTACAAACACCAAAAAAGTAATGGCAAGGAAGCTACAGCTATAACTTCCTTAGATTCCTTTAGGTAGCTCACTGATAAAAACTCCAGGTTTCTGAAGATCAGAGGATGACGTTCTTGCAAACCTATCAAAGACAAGAGAGAAGGTTACCTGTCTGCAATGATTGTACCCTCCAATACCCCCTGCTCCAAGATTCCCATTCCTGAGCCACCAGTTTCTGCCCAAAGCCAGAGGGAAGTCCCCAAGTTCAGTATGTGAGCCTCAGACACCTGCAGCTGGGCCTGAAGCCTCAGTCATTCTCACCTGTGAACTCAACACCTGAAAAAGTGAGTTTGACAGCAAACTAGAAGAATATTAAAAAATCCCAATGACATTGAACTGAAAAGCAACTGAATGATACTCAAGGCAATATCTGTGGGCAGGAATCAGTGGGAATTTTGTCATAAACAGCCACCTTCAGAGAACCTAAACTCCAGATGAGCAGCTTTCTTCTGCAACCCATCTCCAAATTCCAACAGCTGGGAGCCAAACAGCTTGAGAGGAATTTAAAGCAAGTGAAGCAGACAAATTTCAGTTTCAAAATACTTGCTGATTTGCAGGAGAATATGAGTTCCCTGTAGCTGCTCTGTTACCTGCACATGTGCACACCCAGCTACTTGCCAAGGGGGAGAGGTGAAAAGCATAAAGGCAGCTCTGAGTAACTGACAGGGTACTCAAGGTCCCATCTTGGAGCCTGGCTGTGGTACAATTACCACCTACCCAACACACAGTGCGGAGCTGGGGCAGGGCATGAGTGGGCATGGTGGAGAGACCAGGAAAATATGTGCCTTGAGGTGACTGTACACTCTGGTAGCCCCTGTCATCTGCTCTGCACTCAGCTAGGAGTCCTGTAGCTTCAAATTA
>VXAX01007750.1:272752-355759 GCA_013399835.1 Leptocoma aspasia | reverse complement strand
CCCAGCGCAGCAGATGCCCGGTCCCGGCGGAGGAGAGAACACCCCCCTGCCCTGTCTCCCATCCCCAAAGACCAAAGTCGGGACACGAGTGCTCCCGACTTTCCTTGCCTGGGAAAAAAACCTCCATAATAAACAGGTTGTAGTTGAGCGACGCGACTTGTGGGTTTTTACCGGCCCCAAAGGCATCGGCCGGGAGCCTCCCCGGCTGAGCGCGGCCAGCAGCCGCCCCCGGGACATGAGTGGCGGGGGGGGGGCGCGGGCCGGCGCCNGAGCGCGCAGCCCGTCCCCACCCCAGTCCCGCTCGCTGCCCGGCTCCAGCGCCCGCATCCCCCGGCTCCCGGCGCCATTCCGTTCCGTTGCCATGGAAACTCCCATCTCAAAAACCCCTCCGGCTGCAAAGGGATGCTCAGAGAGCCGTGAAGCCACGGCGAGGATACCCGAGGAGCTACGAGGCCATGGCGAGGCAGGGGAGCCGCTCTGTGCCCAGATCGTGCCCCGCGGCGGGGCTGTGGTGGGCGCAGGGCAGGGGGTGACAGGGGTGGTGACAGGGGGGCAGGGCCTGTGGCTGGGGAGCTGCACGCCGTGTTGGTAAACAGGACATCTGCCGCTCCGCAAGCGCAGTCTTGCATTATTCATCAGCCGGCAGCCTGGCTCTGCTCCGCCGCCATTGTCACAGAATTCCTTTCTCTGCCGGCAGCTGGTGCAGCTGCCAAACGCCCGCCCGGCCCCCGGCGCAGAGGCAGCCTTGGGAAGGGAACCCGGGGCTCCGGGATGGGACAGAGTGACCCTGCCGGCGAGTACGAGGGGCCGGGGATGCCCGACAGCGGGTTTCTCCATCGCCCGTGCACCCTGCTGGGTTAGAAGGCACAGGCATCCCTGTCACTCCTCGGCCAGCTGCTGTCACAACAATGTCTGGCTTTGTGGCCGGCGGGGTCCCTGCGCGGGGGCAGGTGGCAGCGCTGCTTCCGGGGCGCCCCGGCCCCACAGGGCCCCCGGGAGGGGCTCAGCCCTGTGTGTCCCAACGTGGAGCCAGTGTGTCCCAGCCCAGGCCTGCAGCCACCAGGGCAGGGCAGGAGCTGGGGATTTGTGGAGCTTCTGATTTCTGGAAGACCAGCTGCCCGCTCCAGCATAGTCCCACAGCACTCCTGTGGGTCCCTCTGTGGTACCCGGTGTGTCTGCAGCCCTAAAGCACCCCATGGCAGCAGGCAGGCGCCAGCACAGCAACCCTGTGCCTGCAGCAGTCTCATGCACTGAAGGGACATCCTGAAAAGGGTCTCCTGTCTAAATCCTCCACATTCCACATTCTGAGGCAGCCTCAGCTGGTGTTCCAGCCCTGGGGGCTGAGGGGTGCAAGAGAAGGAGGAAGAAGGCTGCATTCACCCTGTGGCCTGTTTGGGGAGGCCACAGGAGAAAGCCTGGGCTCTGCCATGCTGCAGAACCAGCACCCAAAAGGTGCCGGCCAAGGGCTTTTCACACATAGAGGCTGGGGGGAATTAAGACAAATCACCTAAAGGTGTGAATCCCTGCCTGCAAATGCGCTAAATCCCAAGCGGATATGCTGGTTCAGGAGCAAAGTGGCTTTAGCTGGTCGTGTCTTAATCTTCCCCGATTTAGGCTCGGCATGCTCCTGCACGGAGGGATATCCTGGCGCCTCGGGGACAGGTGACTCGGGACGTACAGGCCGAGCAAGCAGGGTTGGCTGGTCTTCTGTGGGGACAGCATGGCCAGTGCCAGGCAGGGGACTGCCAAGGTGACACAGGATGCGGACGGGGGGTGGTGGCACGTGAGGGACACCCCTGACCGTGTTGTGCCTCTCCTCAGACAGCACATAATATTTTCATTAATAATTTCATTAATAATTTTCACCAAAGGATGCATTTTCCGTCAGAAATTTGAGGGCCTCATCCCTGCCTGAGGGCTGAGCTGGAGTTTCCCTGGCAGCGGCTGACAAAGCCACCTTTCAGCAGCCAGGGAAGGTCTCTGGCATGGGCCATGCCCCCTGCAGCAGTGGCCGGGTGTCCTAACCGAGGGGGCCGTGTCCCCAGCGCTGGCACCCGTGGTGTGGGTGGTGACCCATTTTCCTCCGATGGCGCCGGCCCCGCGCAGCCTCGGGATCTCCTGAGCTGCTAAGGGCAGCTGGCTTCCCGGGCGGCACATGGCCCTGGGGCACTGCCCGTGGGTCATCGCTGCTCTGGCCGTGCCCGCAACCACCCGCTCCGGGGCTGTGAGGGGGCTTTTAACCCAGCCACTCCCCTCAGGGTGCTGCGTGGAGGGAGCAGGAGCCACATCCCTGCGGCATCCCCTTTTCAGCTGGAGTTGAGACCGAAGCAAGCCCGCATGCTAAAGCTGGTGTCTGCAGCCCTTCCCGGGCAGCAGCAGCTGCCCCAGGGCCCGGCAGGGGCTGTGGGGCACAGGGGGTGTTTTGCCGAGCATGCCGGGCTGGTCCTGGCCCTGGAGCAGGGGTCGCCTCCACCGGGAGCCCGCAAGAGGTGTGAGGCTGGGACCTCTGCCTAGGGCAGGGCAACCAGAGAGCTTTGCACAGAGATTAAGGGAAAGTGAGGAATAAGTAAGGAATAACTCCCTCCAGGCTGCCTCTCCTTTGGCTCACCTCTCTCCCCATCCCCGCTCTGACTCCCCTCAGCTCTTTTTTCTTTATTCAGAAACAAATACCACAAAAACTCATGGACCCAGACAAAGCTGCTCCTAAGGGGAGCTGGGGCTGGAAAGCATTCTTCTGCTCTCATGTTTTCTGGCACCTAGGATGCCTTAGATTTGTTACACGGCAAGAAGAAGCTTGGGGGGAAAAAATCAAAGAGATTATGGGAAAAACCCCTGCTGCTGGCTTGGTGCACCCAGAGATCAGTGATCCCTGTGTGGCCTGCAGACCCATGGCTGGTGCACTGTGTGCAGCCACGCACCCAGGGCCCCCTGTCCCTCATGACAAGGTCACCCCAGAGTGACACGCTGCAGCTTTCTCTTTTTTTCACCCCTGAAACTCCTATGTCCCAGACACAGCCCACAGCCAGGGGCTGGTGGTTAGGAATGGCTGCTGCCTATGGCAAGTAACAGCCCATGGGTCGCCCCAGCTATAACCAGTTTTGACTCAGATCCCTGCATTAGGCAGAAGTTTCATGGAAAAAGTGGTTGGGCTTCCCTTCATGGGCTGGGAGCAGCTCCCTATGATGGGATGCAACAGAAAGAGCCTTTCACAAAACCTGGCAAAATACTTGATTTCTTACTTCATTTATTCTCCACAGCCCGGATGTGCAATGCCTGCCAGCATGGATCTGGCTGTCCTACACGGCGAGCTGGGGTGGCATGGGAGGGTGAGCAGGGCAGCACCCTGCCTGTCCCCCAAAACGAGGAGCCCAGGGCTGGCTGGGGTGCAGAGGCAGCCACACAGACAGGGGACAGCCCACACACGCCGGGCACCCAGCCTTGCTGCTGAAGGGTGGCTGCAGAATCAGTGCACAACTCAGGAAGGGAGCATGGGGGCTTAGGAAGGATTAGCAAGAAGACAGAAAGATAGAGGAGCAGAGGACGGGCATGCCGAGGGCTGGCAGGGACTGGGGCTCGTCAGGCAGCACATGTCACTGACCAGGGCTCGGCACGTCAGCACCCGGCCCTGGCCCCTGCAGCGCCAGCCACCCACTTGTTGCTCCTCTCCTTTAAAAGGCATCTGAGCCCCTGCCGCTATCAGGCAGGGCCGATAGTGCTGTCACGCCTGCGATAAACAGGTTTACAGATATCCCCCTTGTCCTTGCCATCTGGAATGGATGCCCCCATTGTCCCTGTGACCGCTTTCCAAGGGGCCCTGGCTGCCAGCCAGCCCAGGGCCAGGGAGGATCCCAGCAGGCTGCACACACATGCCGAGGGTGCAGATGCTCGGTGAACCCCCATGGGGCAGGCGTGATGCCAACATGCAGTGGGACCACAGTGCCTGAAAAGCAGTGCCCCAATCAAACAAAGGCAGGAAACCAGCTGCAGAGACCTGAACACAGCACTCAAACCCATGTCAGAGCCATGGGACTGCAGAGAGTGGCCAAGGGTGGGGGCAGCTGGCACTGGTGGCTCTCCCCCAGGTTTTCCAGGGAAAGAAAGGGTGTCTCAAGGAATGGGCCGTGCTCAGACCCAGGCTGCAGCAGCAGAGTTCAGCTCAGGGCAGTTGGTCATTAAGCCCTCCCAATCCCATGGCCCCCCCGGACATGCTGTGGACAGAGGTCGGGCTGGCCGTGGCGCAATGTGGCTCTGAGGGCTGGCACAGCAGCAAGAAAAACGTGCACAGTGGCTGCCCAGGTTTCATGTGTCTCTGCTGGACGTGCACACCACCTTCAGGATACTCTCAGTGAGCCCCTGGGGTAGAGAAGGGACTGGACACACATAATCCAGCACCTCATGAGTGCTGCAATTTCCCCACGGCACCATCTTCTTCAGCATCACCCACCCACGAGGATGCATTTGGCCTTGGTTCCCACCAGACATTAGGAGCATCTTCCTGGGATGCACGGAAACCCAGCTTGGCTCCTCACCCATACGCTCCACATGTTCAACCTCCCTCCTGTCCTGCCTGGGGACAGCCAGAGCACAAGCAGAGGGAACAAACTTGCTCCTGCTCAGATGGAAAATCTCTGAATGAGCACAACTTGGCTGAAACCCTCCAGCCAGAACCTGTAAATCAGCTCCCCGTGATGCTGCCAGCATCCCACGGAGCACTGGATCCAGGTGGAGAGTCCCCTTGCAGAAGGAAAGGGAGGAAACTGTCTGCAGAAAGATACTGAATTTACGTTATTCATTCTCATTCCAGGAATGTGGTGAATGAACTTGCAAAGCCCAGGGCAGGAATCAAGTGTGCTTCAACCCTGACCTGCCCTGACTTTCTTCCAGGCTGAAGAAGAGGTGGAGACAAGCCCCAGCCCCACAACCCATCTGAATTTACTGCGTGTCTTTTCTTGAGGCAGCTTTCCTCCTCCTGCACGGGTGAAACGTGATCATCAGAGACTGAGTCTTCCACCAGGTTTTGAAGCTACTCAAGCAGGGCAAAACCCTTCTGTCAGTCCCCAGGAAGGGAAGAAAGGGCAGGAGGGACACGGGGACATGGGCCACCCCAGCCTTCTCCCTTGGGAAAGGCCATATACACCACCCACACTCCAGACGTGTTCATATTCTGAAGATGGGTATCACGGCAGATCCCATCACTGTTGGCTCTTGCAGGCCCACCTTGAAAGGTATTGACTACATTTACAGGAAAAACCCCAAACAAATCCTCTCTCACCACCTAGAGAGGGCTGTCATGCCTCCACTTGCTTTTCTGCAGTGATCTTTCCTTTCTCCCTCTAATGCTGCTGCCAAAGCTTATTTGGGTTAATGGTGTTTTTAAGTCTGTGCCCTCTTGATGGATTAAGGAAAATAGAAGATTCAAGGTCCAGTTTCTGTAAATGAGTCAAATTCCTTCCTTCTCCTCACAGCCAATATCTGCCAGAGTTTATTTGTGCTCTTCCCAGAAATCCTCCAGCAGGCTGGCACACCTCCTGTGCCACTAGTGCACACATCCCATGCCCCCTCTGAATAGGTGAGTGCCCCCTCCATGCATAGCAGTGGGAAGCAGCTCCACCATGATGCAATCCTACCATCCCAAAGAGCCTCTCCAGCTTCCCAAGGTCTGGCTTTGTGCAACACTTGCACAGAGAGCCAGAGCTCATAGCAGAGCTGGCACCGGCTCCAAATTTCCATTTCAAAAGAAAATTGCAGCGTGTATTTTGCTTTACAACTCTCCAATAGTGTCCTGGTTACAGCTCTCCTCCCACAGCAGGAATGCCAGGTTTGGAATTGTTAGTTTTAGTCATACTTTGCTTTTTTTCATTTTGTTTCATCAGTGCTGTTACAGTCAGGGCGCTGCCTTCATGTTACAGCAGCAAAAGCAGAGATCACAGAGAGCTACTACTGACAAGCTGGTAAAATGCAAAATGCAATGTAAAAAAGCACCCCCCAAACACCAAAGTTAACTTTAAAAAAAATTAAATCTGTAACAAAAGCATTTTGGCATAAAGTATTGTAGGAATGTTTGGATTCCTGTTTTGTTTTTTAAATACTTTCCTGAGCAGCTTCCTGCTTCTTTTTAAGCCTGCAAAATTGCAGGCATGGCACTGAATCTGGAGGTCAGCATGCTCCATCCACGTGAGCACAGAGCACAGCCCTCTCCCAGGGATCGCAGCTAAGCCTGTGACATATCTGCTCCCACGTCTGCATGGCAGAGAGGGGAGTGAAGGATTGGGATGCCAGGGACACAAAGCTAAGGGAAAATACCCAAATGCATGTGGCAAAACTTACTAAATCCCAATACACCTGGCCTGCTTCGGGTGAGCAAGCACTTCCCAGCCCCAGGCTCTCCCCACTCTACAATCTCAGGGGCTCTTCACGACGTAGGAAGCAAAGGGAGGAAGGGACCTGGAAAATGGAATATTGTGCCAGCTGTATGAACGCTGTTCTATTTTGACAAGGCTCCAGAGCAGGATGGTGAATAACCAAAGGCAATTCGTGCAGCAACAGCACAGGAATGTGAATATGGAGGAGAGGTCAGCACAGGAGAGGCTTAGTGACAGCAGCAGCTTAAGAGAGTGACCCCTCAGGCTTGGATAGGTCAGTGCCTGGACCTACCACACCCTGCACTTCCCAAAAGCCAGCATCTTCCTTCGGTTGCCGAAGGGATCTTCCAGCCTCTCCTCTCAAGCTGGTACAAACGTAAGCCACTGAAACAAACACATGGCAGTGGAGTCTGCTACCACACGCCACTCAGAAAACAGCATCTCTATTGAAGGACACGTAAGGGTCCTTCAGAGTTAGGGCAGCACAGGACGTGCTCTCTCTCCTTGCCTGGACTCCTTCCCAGAGCAACCTCTGGAGCCGCTCCAAGGAAGCTTTTAAGTTGTTGGAAACCGCAGGGCTGGCACCCCCAAGTGGTTCTTGCGCTCTTGGTGCAGCCGGAGCCGCCTCTCGCCAGGCTCATCGAGAGCTCATCCCCATCCCTCGAGATCCTCGGCATAGCAGCAGCAGCTGTCCGAGCTCCCCCGGGCCCAGGCACAGCAGGGGCCAACTCGGACACGGAGTTTTCCAAAGTGATGTGTTCAGATTTCCTTTTGCAACAGGAAGGAATCCACATGAGCACTTCCCCTCACAGAGACAAGTGTTACAAAACCCTCCTGCAGGCAGTGTTTCGTTTTCGTTAAGGATTGATGGTGACAAAATAAAACTGCCAATGGTCACTGGTACTGCTCACAGCCTGAGGGCTTTTGTGCCCTTCCTGAGTAGCACATCCTTCAGGAATGCCTGTCCTGTCCCACTTCTAAGTTGTGGACAGGAAACCCTGTAGCACAGGATACACTTAGACTTTCCACAGTGCACAGCTCCTCACAGCCAAGGAGTAAATCTTACCACTCCTGAGCAGCAAATTAGAGCACACACAGAGCCCATGCTGTTCATCTTGGAAGACAGAGTAATGCAGAGCTCGGAACTGCCCACAGGTTGGGCTGCTGACCCCCAGAGATGTCCCTCTGCCACACGCCAGAGGCAGGCCCAGAGCAGCAGGACCAGGAGCTGCTGTGGACAAAGGGCTCATTCAGAGGCCCAGCCCCGCATCTGCTGCCTCAGCATCTCCTGAGGAGGAGGAGGGAGAGGGACGCCTCTGAAGTGCTGGAAATGTTTAAACTGCACAGGAAAGGAATCAAACTAGGAGTGACTCGGACTCTTGCCTGTACTGCTGACACAGGGACCCTGGAGAGCAGAACACAGCCCAGGGATGGGATGGAAGGCGCAGGGCTGTGTGCCCCAGGCACGTGGAACACGAGCAAGGGCGGCTGTTTCTGAAGAGACAAAAAGCAGGTGTTTCACAAAAGCTCACTTTCCAGGTTTATTAAGTAAAGTTAACTGAATTGTTTTCATTTTGTGGGAATTCCTTTCCATCTAACCCAGCGGGTTAGCAGAGTTGCACAGAATCACGGCTGGACTGTGATAACCCAAATACAACTTTGGCTCATCTCACCGCTGACACATATGGAATGATATGGGGGTTATTACATGCTGTGTCTGCTTGAGGCAGGTACATGTACAGATCAGCACAAGTTGCAAATGATAGTTTACATCCTTTCAAAACTGAGCAGGGCATCCAGCAAATGCACTGCCATGAGAAGACATATGAAAAAGAAATGATACAGACTTGCAAATTCATAAGAAGTTCAAGAGATGCAAGAAACCTCAAACACAAGAAATGTCAAGGGGGGAAAAAACCACTTAAATTCAGACACAATGTGTTCAAATGAAAACTCAGCTGTAATTTAAAGTCCCTTCAAAATGGGAAACATACAGTAACGCAATTAAAGAGAAACCAGGTCTCATCCTGGGAAACATGTGTCCAAAAGCACTGATGCACAAACAGGTTCAGAGTTCTAAGCAAAATGTCCCTGGGCATTGGTGTACTTGACTCTTGGAGCCAGAGCAAAGCAATTCATTACACTTGCTGGGCCTACTGCTGGCTCTTGGTGGCCTAACAGCATGTAGGATCCCAGATGTCACAGAGAAGGCAGCACGTAAACTGCTGGTTACTGGGAGAAACACCATGGGCCACATCTCCCAGAGAGCAACTAGAGTAAGGACACCTAATTCTGGCAGCCTGGCTCCACTGGACACAACATTAGTGTAATGTTCTGCAAGGTTCTTCAGTTCTTAGTTCACTCCTTTCTCAGCCTGAGTTGGTCTGTCTTGTGCATGAGCACAACTGGCTGTGCAAAATGATCCAAAAAACAGAAGGGACAGAACCAAAGAAAACTGGCTGAACCTGGGGGTGGCTTTCAGCTCCTATTTTCAAATATCAGTTAAAGACTGGAAATTTATCTACAAAAGAAATAATATAAATGAAATTTAAAAATGGCACCGTCCACAAAATTAAAAAAAAAAAAGAGAAAAGAAAAATCTTACAACACAGCCTCATAAAAATGGCTTTGCAACGAGAGCTCAGTCACAAAATGAAGGGTTCTAGCTCTTCATACATCAGAAGAGGAAACAAAGCTAAAAAGTACTAGTCCACATTCTCTTAATAAGTTAAACTTACTTTCCCTCCCCCTTCTACAAAAGGGGTAGAAGCAAAAGGGAAAAGAGACTACTAAAAATAAAAAAATAAAAAAAAAAGAACAAATAAGAAAAAAAGATAGGAGAGAAGGAGAGAGTGCGAGAGAGAGAGAAAGAGAGAGCAGTCTGTGGTCAGAGGCTCAGAGCAGGGCTGAGTCCCTTTTAAGGGTTTAAAAGATGCAAAACAGTTCCTCAAAAGTTGCCTCTCTTCAACAGTTAGCTCAATGCTGTAGCCATGGAAACTCAAGTAGGTACTGGAGGAGAGATTGCCGCGGTGCGTTAATCCTCGATGATTATGGGCTCATCATTCATGGGCTGGCGGAGCTGCACCGCCTGCATGGGCCGCAGGATAATCGGCTTGTAAGGGCGTCTGGCGGCTCGCTTGGCTTCCGAGGAGGAAAGCAGCTTGCGGATTTTCCTGCAGACAGCAAGGAAGAAAGGCACGGATTACAGAGGCACCATGGGCTTCTCTGTTTCTCCAAGGGAAAGGGGGCCCGCACACGCCTGGTGGGGTGGGCTAACAATGGTTCCTTCTGCAATGTCTGCCTAGGAAACTCAGATTGTCTGATTTATAAACCTCCCAATGAAGAGGAAGTTGAATTCTCTGCTCCAGAATCCTTCCCCTGCAGGGCAGAAGGCATTCTGGGCCAGCCTTGTACGACCAGGGCCTCTTGCTGTGAAAAGAACATGTGAAACAGTCAGGACAGCCAGTTTCCACACCACTGATTTATTCCGAATTTATTTTGATCAGCTGGATGTGCTGCAGGTAGCTCTAGGAAGTTTACAAAGCCAAGTCAACACCAACAGGGTGTTTCCCCTTCTTGCTTCTCCCACACTGTGTGTGCCCAACCCAGAGATGGGCAATATTCACATCTTTATTTGTTAAAGGATTTCCCTATATGTACAAGACTGGCAACAAATCCTATCAGATGCAGGAAGCTGTTTTCCATATGGAGAGAAAGCAAAAGAGGGGGAAAGACCAAAGTTTTAAAATTACCAAAGTAAGTTAGACAGGGACAAATACTGAATGATTGCTTGTTTCTTTTTGTTAATACCAGGCTCAGAGATAAAGGAAGTATAATTAAAAAAACCATCCAAACCCAAAAACGCAGCAACAATGAAAAATGTACTGTGTGATTAAAATGAGGAATTCTTTTATACAGAGGACATTGTGGTGGTCAAAGGCACATAGAGATTAGAAAGGAAAATAATAAATATTCACAAGAGTAGTGCACTAGTACCCACTATGAGTCTTCTGCTCAGGAACTGGGGCAACAAGAAGGGTCTGATAAGGCAGCACTGCCTTTCCTCACAGGCTCTTGACGGAACAAGGTTTAGGCTGGCCATGAGAGACAAGAGAGGAAGGGCTCTACAGCCCACTTTCAGCCACCTATCTCCCAATTTCGTTTAGGGAACACTGCTGGGGCCAAAACCCCCTTTTGTTGGTTGTTGGGGGTTTTTTGGTTGGTTGGTTTGGTTTATTTGTCAGTGGAAGAGAGACCTTCTCACTGAGCTGATGCCTAACACTGCACTATGACTTCTGCCTTTAAGATGTCATGATTGCTGAAGAAAGTGGTCAAAATACCTCCTCTGTCCTCAAAAACTTACCCTTAGCACCACCAGAACTGACAAACCATCAACTTCGAATGATGATTTTGAATCACTTCTTGTCAGACTTGGTCATTTCTTCACATGATTTTTTTTTGCCCACTGAGCAGGACAAGCTGCTGCACTTACAGAGACATATTTTTTGTTTCCCTAGTATCTCCGTTTCTCCAGCACCATCTAAAACTAAAAGGCCACAGGGTGAGGAGAGGTGAAAACAAGCTGGCAAAGTCATGGTGGGGAAGAGAGAAAATAAAATCTTGATATAATGACTTTTCCAAGATGTTTGACTGCAGTTGATCCACTTTTAGCCAGCAGAGCTCCTTGCAGCACACGTGCGTGCTCCGTTAGCCACACTGCCATCAGAAACATGTCCTCCAGCATTCTAGATTCTGATCAGGTCACCCACTGCCTCCACTTGTATGAGTTATAAATGCCAAGTTCCTTACTGGGAGCCTTCAATTCAAAAACTTACTCCTTTCATTCGACCAACTTTTGAAACTGCTCCTTCAGAGCTGTACAGCTTTCCAGCACCATTCTCAACAGAGCTGCACAAAAAGGGGAGAGGGGGAGTGTGTAAAACTTCAGGGAAACCTACTTGCTGTGACTGAAAACACAGCCTGACCCTCAGCTGGAGGATGATACGCAGATATTGCAGCTAGATTGATTGCTACGGAGCCAACACAAAGCTCAAATTGTTTCAGAACTCACAAACAAGTGTTACATTCCTGACATTGGAATGCAGCAGATGGTTCAGGGAAAAGTTAGGTCAAATGCCCGACACAAAACCCGTGCCTCTGACAATGCTCCATTGCTCAGGCTTCCCTGCTCTTCACAGCCTGCCAAAAATCTCCTTTCACCACTCATCAGTCAGCTAAGCAGCATGGCTGTCAGACAAAGAAGCCTGGGTGGGTTTTTCCCCTTTTCTTTCTCTCTCTATTTTTAAATGGAAGTGATAAGATCTTACTGAGCTGATGTCTGTCACGGAACCACGATTTTCACTGGAGTTGTGCTGGTTGCTGCAGAACTGATCCTTCCTGCCTCAGTCAGTGGTTCTGTATGAGCAGAAGATTCTGTGTCTACAGTAAATTGTTGTCACACCCAAACCACACTGGATGAATTTTATTACAGTTCTGTCCAGGTCAAAGGGCAGGACCTTGTACTGACACACTGCCACCATGCACCTGCCATATTTCACATGCCTTGGATGGTGAAGATGTCAAGAAGAGCTCCCTATATGCAAGATTATGAAACAAGCCTTGAGCATCTAAGGAGTGCATTAGAGACTGTATAACCTGAGTCCACAATGGCACATGAATCTAAGAGCTGCAACAGGACCCCAGTATACCTCTTTATCAGAGCAACAACAGTAATAAGAAAACTGCTTCCCCTGAAAATTAAATCCTTCTCTCACTTTATTTTCAATTATATATGGAATTCCATGTATAACTGCTTTCTTTCACAGCATCTTGCAGGCACAGAAAGGAGAAGGGAAAGACACGGCAAAGATATGAGCTGGTGTGAAATGCACAGTTGCATTAAAGGTGTCCATAGGAACAAGTCTGACTGGGAAATTAATTTCATGTTTCTTCTGAGTTCCAGCAAGGTGTTTCCTGCACTGAAAACTGATCATACAACAGATCAGTAGTTAGTAACTTCAATGTTACTAGTATCACCTATTCTACAAAGCCCATCTTTGATGTTAGGTGCACAGAATAGTTCCTTGACACTTGAAATGCTTTGCAGGTTAAGGAGAAGTTTGGAGATGCCAGGACTCTTGACTATGACCTTTGTGCTGCACAAACGAAGACTCAGAGCAGTGCCAAATTTAGTAGTACCAGAAGAGACAAAGCACTAAAACTCTCAACGTCCTCAGTCACTTGAAGGGTTCAAACATCCAGTAATTCCCAGGTCCATCTCTGCAAGTGGAGGGAAAGGTAAGTGCTTCTCTGCTGTTGGGGCACTGACAGTACAAGTGTTGATAACTCCAGGCTTCAGACCGAGACAGAAGCCAGACAGCACCTCTGCTGTCAGAGAGGGCTGGAAAGCAGGGCTGCAGCTTTGCTCTGACCTTCCTCAAGGTTACCCAGGATGGAGGCATCAAGTTCTTGGGAGGAAACCACACAAGCCATTTTCTCTACTTTCTCATCATACCCAGGAGAAACACTCCCATCCTAGGAATACCAGTACTGGGAACTTTGCCTTAGGGATCGGGTCACATAGCTTCTATCACTCTGTCAGCAGTTTGTAAACAGTTTGAAGTGAAACTGACACAAGGAAAGTTTTTTCTACTGTTTTTATCCTGTGGGCAAGACCAACAAGAAGGATTAGGACTAGCAGAAGCAGTACCACCAAAGGAGGAAGATGGACACTGTGAGGCTAAACCTCACTGCTACTGGTGGCAAATATAAACCACTGAAAAATGAGTCAACTCAGTCCATGGAAACTCTCTGTCACTTGCAAGTTTCTGGACCCAGAAACACGTGGAGATGTCTTGAGGGGTAATGCAGGAGTTCAGCATGCAAGAGGGCGTGCAGAGCTCTGTGTACAGCAGGCTCTGCTCCTCAGTGTCACCCGTGAGCCAGGAGGGCCCTATCCTGTCCCACTGCGATGGGACCTCTGAGGGCAGTGATGGCTCTGAACCAGGCGAATTCCCACCTCAGTCTTCCTTCCCTTTGCATCCATCTCCTACAGCAACTGTTCTGGAAGAAGAAAAGAATCTGCTTTCTCTGGAAGGTAAGTGCATGGTTATTTCACACCCTTTACCCACCTCAACACTGGCTGTAGTCTCTGCATTCAGTTTGTAGCATCAGACCTGCTGACAAGATCCCTCTCTAACCACAAAGCCAGCTGCAGCATCCACAAAACAACAGACATCCCCTTAAATCCTCTGAAAGACCACATTTCCTACCTGGTTTCTTCAGTGGCCATGTAAAAAACATCATCTGGTGCATCAATCCAGTTCATCCTCCTCCTTTTCACTGGAGGCATGGATCCACCACGAATTAATCGGACTTTTGTTGGGTATGATTTCCCATTGAGCAGCAAGTTTCGGCTTGGTCCCTAACGCGATACATAAAACAGCACAGTTATGGACTGCAACAAACCTGCAGCAACATGCACTACGCACTCAAAGGAAAAGATAATTAAAGCTTTTTTATGGCTTGCTGAGAGTTTAAGGTAAATACCTCCCCCTCTGGCCCAGGACTGAACACAGAATTCACACATAAGCAATTGTTCACAAGCAGTACAAGTCAGGCGCCTTCAATGTGCAATAAGACAGCAATATTTCAGTGACAGGACAAATAATAAGTGGAAGGCATTACCAATAATTTGTGGCTTGTGTCTGAAAGATGACATCAAGTTCTAAAGATTGAGCATCAAACTTAGCTTTCAGCTACTACCATAAATCTAGAGCAACTCTATTGATTTCAGGGAAGGAAATCTAGCAACAGAGCAAATCAAATACAAAAATCAGAATTTACAGTTATTCTGGAGTACCAAACTTACCCATATTCTTTTTGTTCTATGGAGGTCAATATTTAATGAGGATAGTATAGAATTAAATATGTTGCTGAAAACAAATGTAGTACTACAAAGCTCAGCAGCTTTCACGATAAAAGCCTTTTAGTATTGAACACCACAGATTTCCCATAACAACACATTTGCTTTGCGAATCAACATGGGCATCATCTTCCAGACCCACAGTAACCCCCTTACACTCAACTGGAAAAACAATAACAAGCTGTTATTAAGAGAGGTGCAGATGAAAGGGAGCAAAGTGTTAAGCTTCTCAAATGCAGCTGTTCTTGATCACTGAAGTCCAGTGCTGCTGCCCCTCTTCCTGCTGATCAGCACATTGAGAAATCCCACTGAAATCAGTAACACTGAACAGCTGGGAAAGATGCAAAATGAAGGCCCGGAAAATTTGATATGCATGAATTAAAGCTGGTCAGAAAACACCCTGGTATAAATTCAATTGTGGTACTTCACAGGCCATTGTCCAAGGTCAGACCATCTCCCCAGATGCACCACGGCTTCCACTTCTGCCCATGGAATGGGAAACTGAGTGTTTGTGTGAGATGTCTGCCCTGGGAGATCCATCTCAAAAGGAATGGTGGGACATGGGGACTTCAAATCCTTAAGTGTCACGTCATTGCAATAGTTCAACTGAATTCTAACACCTTGACTTAGAAAGAGACGTATTCAGTCTGAAAACCAAGGGAAAAAACCCAACAAAGCCCTGCATCTATCTCATTTTGTATCTGAGCAGAAAACAAAAAATGATAATGACTTATTTTTTGACCAGCCTTCATCAATTGCTCTAGCAAGATCTGCTTCCTATAGAACATCAGGGCTTTAGAGCTAAACAGACAAACAAACCCCCACCTTTTAAAACCCTAAGCTCTTTAAAACTGTTGCATACAAGTGCAATAACAATTTAATTTCTTAGTTGCCCAGCTCCATGTTATACAAAACAGCTTCAGCACCACAGCAGACCACTGAAATACTTCAACAATTGTGTTTAGATTTTACATTTGTTAAGCAAAACATTTCAAATAAAAGCTTTTCTGATGGCCTTTTTTGTTACCCCCTCCTGGTTTCTCCAAGAAAATCTATTTGTTAGGGCTGCAAAGTATACTTTCTCCACACATGCAAGATACACAGGAGAAGAACTCCAGAAAAAGTTATTTGGAATACCTAGAGAAAGCAGCCCTGTGCTTCCAGGCTGCCTTTTCTCTACCTACATGGTAAAATCTATTTCAAATGATACATCCTGAAATGAGGACCTTTAATTTTTCATTCACACTTGATCAGACAATCAGAAATCAAGGCAGTTCTGGGAGTTTCACCCTAAAATACCTAAAAAGTATTAAGTCAGAGATTTCTCCCACTGCTCTGAGTTGGTTTATTCAGCAGACACAAACAAGTAGCCAGTCTTCTCAGTGACACGGAATGAAGCTGAATTCACAGAGAATACAATTCACCACTTCGGATCAAGGAACAAACCAAAGGAATGCTCTGTTATTCCAAGCAGCCTGGCACGCCCAAATTCTGGCCTCCCCTCAGGCCACTGCACACTTCCCCAAACACTGTCAGGTTCAATAATGCCTGTGATCACTGTGCAGTGACCATCAGTCACACCTGCTGCTGGCTGACCTGTGTCACAGGGACCCTGCTGACACTAATGCACTGTGGCACTTCATCTAATGAGGCAAGCTTCACTTGATCAACATCAGAAGATCATTTTTGGGAGGGAAAATATGTATGCTTGAAATTGTTTCCCATAAGCCACGTGCAAGGGGAAAAAGGGATGCACAACCTTTGCACTGGCCCCTTCACAATTTAGTGAGAAAGCATTCTGCCAGAGACACATCAATCAGACTGGCTATTTGCTTCTGTCCTTTGATTAAACTCAGCACAATAGATGAAAGGCTACAAATAATTTTTACTCAGGAAAAAACCCCAAAGAACAACAACAACAAAAAAGTAAAATACAAGCATTCTCAGCAGGTAACTTGCACACCAACTTGCTAAAAAAATAATTAAAAAGAAACTGTTTTCCAAACAAACCCTTTCCCTTTCTCCTTCAGGGAAACACATTCCACCTAGAAACACATCCCAGAACTTTGCTGTATGCAGCCACTCAGTTTCTGCATGTGCAGAAACAAAATGCTCCATTCAAAACTGGATCTCATTTATAGATATAAAGATAGATAGATTTGAGGTTTAAATTGTATTTAACCACTAAGATGATTCAGTTGCCCCAAAATAATTTTTTTTTTCCTTTTCAGTGAATTGGGAAGTATGACCAGCTGCAAACAGCAAAGGTGGAAGTGAAGCACTACGGTTTAATGGGGTGCTCTATCTAGCATGGGTTAATAATTCTTCTTTTCCCTCTTTTGGTTAAATGAACATTCTCTTACCATTTGTCTGGTTTGTCCGTGGTTAGGCAGACCTAACAAACAGGAAAGAGAATAGAGCTGGTAAGACCATTGCTTTTCCAAGACAGAAAAATGTACAAAATCAAAACACGCAGCTATGATTACAACTGTGTTGTTTTGCTAAGCCTAGAGTTGCCTGAACTAACTTCTGCCCTCCTAGAAAGGTGACTGAGAAAAGCTTCCTTGACAACATGGTTTGAAGAGCAGAGGCCCCAAGTCACAAACACATTCCATTTGCCCAGTCTCTTCTCAATTTACTCAAACCTTGCTTCACACTACCACTAGAAGCACACCTCCTCTTTCAGATCCCAGGCTTGCTGTGTGTCTGGGGAAAAATCTGACGTTCTCTTTTAGTTTGAGGAATTTACTGACGTCAAGAAGGAGAAAGTGGAAGGTATTATTCACTGTCAAGGCAGCAACAAACAGAATCTTTCTTATCCTCCTTGGGTCCCCTGGGAACTCCTCAGCTCAGATGTCACCTACAAGCTGTTATCAAACAGAGTGTATCTGCTGAACCTGACACAAGCAAAGGCCTCCTCAGGCACAAAGCACAGCCACTGCAGCTATGACAGCGCCCTTTCCCAGCCGCACACACAGCACCAGGCACCACGGCTCGCTGTCACCAGGTGCTCTGCTGTGCTACCAGGTACCCTCTTACACTGCCCTCAACTGTACTGTGCACACACAGGACCCTGCAGGACTCACAGAGCTCCTGAGATTTGAGTGAAAGGCATGTTGCTGTAAGGCAGCATGGCCTGGCACAGAATAGACTGGGAGACCTAAAAAAGCTGTTTGTTAGCACCGTTTGGTTTTACAACATGCACGTTCCCAGAAAATACCACTTCATTAGCATCTGTGCACCAAACCATCTTCCTCAGCCCCTTCTGGCTGAGAACCAAAATGTCAGTGCATCAAATCCAACAGGCATGACAGGACAGGCATCAGCAAATGCTACTGCTGTCTGCAAAAGGTCTCAGTATGAATTCTGCTTTCACATTCATAGGATCTTTGAACCTTCCCATTGCTAGTGAGTTATCTGGGATGAAAGAGAAACTTTTTAAAGAAAGCAGCAAGAACAAACTTTCACAGATCATGGTCTGTATACCAGCAGGTTCCTGGAGGTTCTCATTGGTAAAACCAAACATACCATTCTTGCCTCGAGTATGACAGGAAACACAGGGCACAGCAGTGTCAGGAGTGAGGAAGGTGAAACAGGGGACATTTTCTGAGCATTGAGTATATCAGATATACCACATTAGAATCATCAGTTTATATCAAGGTTATTTGCTATCCTGTGTAGATGTTATGCTGTTAGCCACTTCAAATGGGAAGACACATGGTTTCAGTTCTTGCCGTATTTTTGTGCCTAAGTATCCACAGAGATGAAGAAATAGAGGCCAATAATATTTCCATCAAGCCTGTTGGACAGATGTACCAGGCACCAGCAAGAAGGTCAGTAACAACCTTTGGATGTTGACAAAGGCAGTGCAGGTGCCAGATAATCATTTGTTTTTACATGGGAGCAACCACTGCATCCAAAGCACAGCTGTGAGCAGCTGTTTGGGATGGATGGACAAAGGGCTCCACAGATGCTGGGAAACAGCACAGCCAGCAGGATGCAACCAGAACCTGTCAGCTTCAGAGCTAAGCTCCAGCACTTGTTACTTTCTTCTCCCTTCTGTAAGATTCTGTTTTCTCCATTCACAGAAACTCTGTGAGATGTAAATCAACTGATGCTAGTCCCTGACTTGAAGCCACATATTTTCTTTTAACCACATTCCAGATCAGCTTTTTTCTTGTAGTAAGAACACCCTTGATGGCAGAAAAGACTGTCCTGATATGTGGCTGCTGCTGCAAGGACTATTGCTGGATGTGCAACAGACAGTAAACAGTGCACCAGAATATTCCACGGTGAGAAGTTGAGGGATGCAAACTGAACAAAAGCTGAGTAGAGCTGCTGCTTGCTCTGAGCCCCAAAGCTTCAGAGCCCTCAGACAGCACAGAAGCAGTGCTAACAACAAGAACACACCTCCCTCCCAAACTGCCATTTCTAGGATAAAGCTGCACATGACAACTTTTTGCTCCAGTAAAATAGGGCACAAAACACAGCTACAGCTTCAATGTAATTTATACCCTTGCTTTCACAGCAATAAGGTATCAATTAGCATATTAATATTGGTGAATTAATCCATGAATTTTCACTTTAGTCACACTTCAATAACTGGAGTCTGAAAGAATGAAAACAGGCACTAAAATGACCTTATTCAGTCTGCAATTTAAAAAAATATCACAGTAAGAGCATATGCAGCCAAAGCACTGCTATTAAATGATCAACCTCTATGCACAATTATCACCAAAGAGAAGCAGAGAGACAGCACATCTGTAACCCACTGTGGAACTGCTGGCAAGTCAACAGGATGCATCTGGACTGGAAACAATGGATTCTCACCCAAAAGTTTTTGGTGGCTTCTGTGTGAGAGAGGAAACCTGTGAGACAGGCACCTCTAAAAACGAAACCAATCCTGTGTCAGTGGGTGAGTGGTGGCACAGGCAGAGAACTCACCATGCCAGACTCACACCTGCCCCACATGCCTGCTCCACTTTTCACAGACAAAGATTTGAGAGATGTCTCTCCATGCATCCACAAGCAGACTAAAAATAAGATAGCATAAGAATTTAAATCAGGAGCAAAATACAACAGTCCTGGCAGCTCTTCTCCAGAAAAAAAAAAAAGTCTGACCATATTTTATGGAGGAATGTCTAGAGAAGACACAGGGTAGAAAACGTGATTGTTCCTTTTGATGATATCTAAGATCCAATTGCTTGAATTTACACAGCTCCACATCAGCATCAACACTGACCTCCTCCAAATGACACAAAAATACACAAACTACAAAAGGAAGTGTTTTCAGGATTGACCAAACTTTTAAAACCACGAAGTGTAAAGGTATACAGTGACAAATCTAAGCAGGTCTTCCACTCTTTTGCAGCCAAAGAAATTGAAATGTACTCTGAAAATTCCAGACTAAATGTTAGTGGGTTTTTTTCCATAGCATTGAAAAGAACCCAAAGCTGTAGAAAATCTCTTGCCATCCAATTTCTCCTGCCAGTCTCCTCTATACAACTGAAATCAAGAGGAAGCCCCAGAGGATAAAATGAAGACAAAGTCAATTGAAGATACAGCTGCAGAGAATTATAAATGTCGTTTGCCACAGATGATTCTACACATTACTAAAATGGCAATAAAACAGCTGATCACTGCACAGAGATTAACTGGTACCCTCAGGGCATGTCTGCTCCCCACAGCTCAGTGCCAAGGACCTTGGAACTGCTCCTCAAGCTAAGCACAATCACAAAGATTTTGGATGAAAACCAGTCCAGCAGGTTACAATGCCCTAATAATCCCTTCATTCCTGAAGTACCAAAGCTGCAGGTGAATATCCTTTCTCCCAAAGAAATACAGGTGGGGAACGGACTGCAAACAAACAGCAACACAGGTCTGCTACGGCTGCTACTTTGCAGCTTTGTGTTATCTTTCGAGGACAGGGAAACCACCTCTCAAGTCAAACAACCTGTTCCTTTTCCAACAATCTCATGTCATTTGAATCTCATGCTTTTGGATTTGTTAAAAAAAAATCTGAATGAGAGAATGCCTAAACTTCCAGCAGCAACTACAGCACCACCCCAAGAGCACCCTGTGGGAGTAGGGGATAGCTGGCACCCAAAAACACAGAGAGAAAGGGAGACTCTAATTTCCCAGTGGAAAGCAAACCAGCACATCTGGTCCCACTGGATGCCTGACTCTAGACATGCTCTTTGCTGCTCCAGCCCCATCCCCTGCAACTCAGCACCTCGATGGCAGAACTCCAAAACTACTCCCACTGCTCACATTCTGCCTGCTGTTTTGCCAACACCACACAACACACAGCTGCCATGTGGAGAAGTAGGAGAGCCTAAACCCTCAGCAGTGAGCCCAGTGCATGCTGGAGCACAGGGATATTCCCATGGAGTTACTACAGCAAGCTTCAAGAAGCTGCTGAAGCATGGAGAATTTTCTGCCTGGTCAGAAACCACCCAGAGGTTTTCCACACCTGAACATACACACTGCTGCTGTGTGTTTACAGTCCATTTCACAGTCTGACACAAGTCTGTACAGAACTGACCCTCGTACCAAGGAGGAAGAGTAGCCCAGCTTCCAGCCTGGACGCAACTCAGAGCTGGTAAACTTGTGTTTACTCAAAGTTACTACCTCTAATCTTCTGCATATCCACCACACACAAAAATTGCTTCATCAAGCAATTAGTCACAGATGGCATTTGGTTTTTACTTTGTTTACCCACAAGAAGTATCATGCAGAACATGTAATATGCACTAAGACTCAGAAGCACATCATCAATCACAACGAATGCAGAGAATTTCATGCATTCTTTCACAGCCAGTGACTTCACTCTTGCTTTCTAAAATCCATACACTCTTCATGTGCATTTTCCTGCTCCAAAAGTAATCTTCCTCCTGGGACCCCATCCTTCCCAGCAGTACAAAAACATCAACAGTACCACATTTGTGAGTAAGCTAGAAAAAAGTATAAAAATTCAGGCATGAATAAGGCTTGATGAACAAGGATTTCACTTCCAAGTTACTAGTTCACTCGAGGCAGTCTCAGTGTGTTGACATATACACACATACACTTTTTGCCAGCTTGCAAGAACACTTTAGCACCCCTGCCTCTCTTATAACTACCAAGAGTGTTTTACCACTGTGAGTGTCCAGCTTCTAACAATCAGAGGCTACAAACTTTCAGAAATGTAAATGCAACAAGCAGAACAGAGCATAAATTGTGCCAAACACCACCTAGACTAACATTTTCTTAAAATTCTGTTGTACATAAAAACAATGCCAAAATTGCAATTTACTTACCTAAGTAAGTTCCTACCCAGATTGGCAAAGGAAAAGGAAAGAAAAGATTTAAGGTTAAAAAAGGGAAAGATTCACGTAGATCAGAATACAGTAGCTCAGCCCCATGCAGCAAATAGAGATACACAAACTGGTTTGGCTGTAATGAAACACAGAAGTGATCACAGTTCTCTGTTGGACAGATAAAACCAAGACAACATTAAACACACAGTAACTCCATATGAGAGATTTTGCAAAGATCAGCTTTAATTTCGGATGAGTAAGTACTGGTCTGTACCCAGCTCCTTCCACCAAGCCCTGCACATTAACATCACTGGATTTCAACAGCACCTCCTAAAATGCTTGGTCCAGCAGGTCACTCACTTGCTGTAATCACAGTCCCTGCCAGATGATATGTCTGTTCATGCAAGGCTGTATCTCCTGCTACAAGCATTCAGGAACCCTGCTAATACTTTCTGAACAGTGACATCCAACTGCAGAGAGCCAGCAGCTCTCCCTGGGTAAGCACATTGAGAAGGGAGAGCTGCTTTCTGTCTCAGGGTTGAGTCAATCGATACTGCCCACTCATATTCCAAAAAGAGCATCATGGTGGATTCTGCCTGGCTGTAACACACCAAGTGGTTAAAAAAAGAGGAAACAAAACTATGCACCTCACTGCTTTAGGATTTGCTGATCCAAGCTATCTAAACTAGAAAGCACTGAATTATTCACTGTTCTTAACATCAGGAGTATTATACATCATACACCTACATACATATATATATATGAATGATATGTGTCACACATTCCACTCAATTACAAATTCAGGCTTTGTACTATCCAGGGCACTTCCAATTCTGCCCTTTCTCTGTTATACATTAATTTACTCTCACATTAATTAAACTTGCTCTCTACCATTGCCTTGGGATATGCACTCTCCTCTCAATCAACATTTGCATCTTATTCCATGCCATCACTCCTAAACAAAATAGTTGTCACTAGCTGATCCACAGAGCATAATGGCCATCTGCTGATCTTATTTTCAGATCTTTCTTCACAGCACCAAAAGAACCTAATCACAGTATCAAGGCTAAACTGAAGGCAAGTGAAAATTGTTTCACTTAGCATCTGAATATAAAATCTCACGTGAAATTCTCAAAAATAATCAGTACTTTTGGCAAATAATCTTAAAGCGAGGAAGTTGCACAGGCACATGGTTCTTGGGGTCTCCAAAAAGCAGTTCAAGCAACTTGACATTCTTCCCAGCTGTGCTGCACCCAGCACTGAACATTTGCTCTGTTGTCACTAATCAGCATTATTGGGGTCTGGATTCCAACAGCTAAAGTCAGTCCTTTTCCCCAGCACCCCACAATTTATTAAAGGACCAACACTCCCTGCCAGTAATTCCTGGATGGGCAGATTTCCATTGGCTGGTTATCCCTCGGTTTTTAGAAAGACAGCTGGGGTCACTGGTGATAAAGGCAGTTTTTTAATGCAACTTATGCATACAGGTAAGTCCACATTTTCTGCAAGTCANATATATATACACGTGTGTGTGTGCATGTATATATAAAATATTTGGTCCCCTACAATAATTTTGGTCCCCTACATAGCTGATAGAGAACTTCCCTATCTTTCCTCCTTGACAGCTGCTTTTGTTCAAGAGCAGTTCTTCCACTGCCATGCTCATCTCTTGATAACTGAACTAAGGCCATGCCAGGCTCATCAATGCTTCCACTTTTGGTTCATTCACATTTCCCAAAAAGGATGTGAGAAACTGAACTAGAACACGTTAAATTAGATTGACATTCCATTTGGGTTTGGAAATCCCCAGCAGCAGAAGCAAGGTATTCCAACAGTTAATTAATCCCACTCAAAAATCTGCAGTTTGTTTCCAGCCCAAGTCCCCAGCTGTACCTTCTGGCTACTGCAGCCCCTTATTCCACTCCCAGCTAGACTAAAAGCTCTCTATTATTATATTTCTGCTGCTCCTGTCAGCAGAGACAAGCATCTATAACTTCCACTTTGATGAACGCATTTTCCATTATACAGTGTGTTTTCCAGTCCCTTCACTGTTTTCATGGCTCTTCTACAAACCCTCTCCAATTTTCAGCATTCGATCCGCTACCACGTTATCAATGCAAGTTTGTTGCTGGGAAAAGCCTTCCCGTTATTGCAGCTATTCATTCACGTTCTCCCTCTTTCTGCCAATTTTAGCAGTGCACGTGATGACCCTGCAAAGCAAATTTGATTAGATGAAAGCCAGCATGGTGTAAAAGAGAGGGGAGAAAAATAAAAATCTAACAATGCTCTCTCCCTTCCCCCAGCAGGAATTTGCATAGCCAAGTATCACATAGATCCCACACTGAATGGCTGTAAGGAATCAAGTAAACAGGTTCCTGCACACAAAACATCCCCTCGCTCTCTCTCTCTCTCCAGAGGAAGTTTCATGGCAAAGACTGTTAGTTGAGCTCCAGAACACTAATGAAAAGGCAATAAACTACTAATTTTTTAACATCTCACTCTATTTGACAGCTTATGCGACTCCATGTACTTTTCATGTTCCAAAAATAGGATTCTGCAGCAACTTGTCCATGCTAAGTTAACGTTGAAGGAGAGCCGGGAAGTGTACTGTATGCCTAATGATGCCTCCAACATGATTTAAAGAGGAGGAAAACAAAATAGATGAAAGAACTACAATCTTCTTGTAAAATAAAGCGGAGGCAGTGAGAACTTGAGATTAAGACTGTTTTCCTGTTCTTGGAATTCACACACTGGTCAAAACTCAAAATGCCTGGCCAGATAAACCATATTCAGAGCTTGAAAAAGTTTGGGTCTCAAGGGCTAAGCAGAGATGAGCCAGAAAAAGAATAGTTAAAATTACTTAGCTGGAACTACAATAGCAAGAGAAAAAAACAAACAAACAAACAAATAGACAGAATTCCAAAGGAAAAATGTGAACTTTGAATGTGAACTTCCTTGAAGTTCAGCAATTGCCCTGTATAAACATGTACCTTAATGCTTTACACTATACAAAGGCACAAACTGCTACCTGGCTCTTTCCTGCAAATACACCTCTTGATTATATTCTGCTTTACAACCTGGCCTTGAGGAAAGCCTTACAAAACCACCCCATACCATAATTTCCAGTGTTCAGACTTCTCCCCTGTGTTTGGATGTGATGGCCCAGCACCACAAGGCTTTTATCACCAGCAAAAAGACTTCAGATAAAGCCCACCATAACAGTGTCCACTGTCCCGTCACAGACTTTGGCACCATGACCAGTCCAAACCCTAAGATGTCTTCCAGGTGCCACCAACGCAGCACATCAGCAGGAAGCAAGGAACTCCTGGATAACAGATACAATTTTGCACTAGGTTAACATCTCTTTGGAAACTATTTAAACACAGGGGGACAAAGTGTCTTCCTGCACCTAAAGTTGTGCAGAAAGAGTATTTTCAGCCTCTCTGTGCAGACATCTTAACACCATCTTTTTTCTGCAGTACACTCCCCTACAGTGACCTATACCAGTCAGTATGTCAAGAGGAGATGAGAAACATGAAGATAACAAAGAAACACCCCAACTTCCCATAGTATCTATGTAAATGCAGAATCTGACCAGTTATAACAACTCAGGCTTACTCTCAGTAATCTTTTTCTATTTTAGGTCAACTATAATCCAAAAATCAGTTATTCTGGAAAGATCGGTTTATTTCAATCCTTTTATACTCACTCACTGGCTCCTAAATTCTGGCCACAAGGCTTCATCGCTCTTACTGCCATTCAACTCTTCTTCACAGCAGTTCCCTTGTGCCCTTCCTGCCAGCAGCCCCCCAGACTACTAAGCCTGGATGACTCCATCCAAAACCAAGGAGAAGCCTCAGTGCCACAATCCCAATCCGTTCATGGCACAGGAAACCAGTTGTATCCATGCCCACAGCCAGCAAGGTTTACCAGTTCACATGCAAGGCAACTGGGAACCTGTGCTAAAAGGCACCAACACACAGAGACAGTACAGAAAGAGATCCACCAAACTTCCACCATCTGCTTCCCTGTGCCCATCGGATCTCAATCCGAGTTCTTTAAATGTTGTTTCCTTGCAGGTGGTTCCTTTCCCTCCTGGTTCTGGCAAAGCTTCCAGCAAGCCAGGCTTAGGAAATATTACAGATGCAAAATTGCAGCACGGCAAACATTTTCCATTCACAAATAAATCTCAATCAACAGGTTTAAGCTGAACTGCTCACAAGAATACCCAGTTAACACACACTACCCCAGCAGGTAAACAGATTCTGAGAGTGAACTGGACTCTGTTACCTAGCAGTTACAGGAATAAGTACTCCAGCAAGTATTTCAGTGGCTGGCTGAGAACAGACTGAACAGGTAGAGCAGCAGGTGCTCAGGAAGATCTGGACCTTGCACAGCTACACACACCTGCTTCAGAGAAACACAAACTCTGAGGAACAGGTACTTTTCCAAAATCATCTTGCAGATAGCTCCAGCAACAGTTATAACTGAATGGAACACTAAAACAGGGCTCCTCCATTCCAGAAAACTGTGTCGGGTTATCAGGTCCAGTGCTCTACACAGAGAGAGCCTTCCGGAGGGAAGGATCCGTTGTTCTACTTCCCTCCTTTGGGCCACAATGCCTCTGAGCTTCCCAAGTGTGTCATCTGCTGAGGAGGACATTCAGCAGGGAGCAGCAGGTCTGCCCATAAGCAGGTAGTCACCAGGAGCTGTGGAAATTCAGTGAGCTACTCTGCACCTACATCCCTCGTTAATGGACAAAGCTTCTGAGGAAGCCAAACTGACCAATGCAGCGGGGTTTTGTTATTCTTCCCAAAAGACAAGTTACAAAGCACATAAAAACTCAGCATCAGGGTATCAAGGAATAAATTCCCAAGGAGAGCAAGACAGTAGAACAACCACTGTCCTCATTGCTGTATTCTCCACATGCACTCATATTTGCATGCATGTAAATATGGGTAACAGCCACCCACTGCGGTCAGCCACGAAACACAAAGATTACCACCAGGGCATGCAGTGCTGGCAAGTTCATGGGAACATGTAACCTTTTGTGTTCGCCTGTTCACAGTGACATTTTGTGGTTGTCTGTCTCCTAAATATTCAAAATTGGTCCATTCTACTAAATTTGGTGAAGTGACATCATATATAAGTTTCCTGCATTATCACAAATGAAAGATTCTGACAGCTCTTCAGCATTCAGAACAGATTAATTTTTAACCAGTGGAAATTTTGAAAATAATTTTCTACTGCCTGCAGACAATGTGCAGACAGTCTCTCACCAGTGAGACTGTCCACTCTCACTGGAAAATACAGAGGGTTGAACTTGGGATTTGATGTAAATACTGTCTTCTACTTCTTTTGGTCCAAGTGAATTCAAAGCAGTTCAAGACATGTGAAACTTTGCTGTCTTAAGTCAAACAGTGAAACAGCTCCTATTTTCAAACCAACCATCACAGCCTCCTGCAGTTTCACAGAACTGCTGGAAGACTGTTCTGTCAACTTGAGGAATTAGGAATCAATTCTCAACACAGGACTTCATGTCTTCAGTACAGCTGTACAACAACTTGTTGCCTGCGTGTGAAAAGCCTGAAAGGTGAGCAGCAAAACCATGGGTGGAAGTGGTTACCAAAGGAACACTTAGACATCAACACAGAAGGTGCACACAGACTCATTAGCCACAAAGCACAGACAAGCCAGCAGATGAAACTAAAAATCACTCTCCTAGCATAAGCTGAGCGCAGCTTCAAGGTCTTACCCCTGCTAGGCATCAACAGGCGCTTCTTCATGTTGCCTGATAGAGCACAAGTGAACAGAAAAGAGAAAAACATCACATCAGCAACCTGAACAGCAGCAGTTTTAAAAGTTCTTAATGTTAAAACACAATCAGATATCATCAAATGTTTGCAATTATATTTCAGATAAGCTACATATAATGTTAAAATTAAAGGTAAAAAAGGTGAAAGACTCTCTGGATCTCCCTCCCTGCTTTCCACTGGTTAGGGAGAATCATTACATCAATGGCTCCTTTCCCCTGTTAAGGAGAGCTACCCTCTGTGTTCTCACTCCTGTTACGACCATTTCAACAGAACCTTTTCTCCTCATCTGAGATAGAGACTGCACTTTCTCTTCCCTGACACTCTCAAGCAAGAGCAATTCTTCAGAATGGAGACCTGGAGTCCAAGCCAGGAACATCCTGCTTCTATCTCCCACTTCAAACACCTTTTCCTTGCCTCCCCTTCTTGAGGAGGTGAAGCCCAACAGCAGAGGTGGTCAGTAACAGGGCCAACAAGGGAAGCATCACTCAAAAAGTCTATTAAGGGTATTTTTCACACTACTAATTTAAAAACTGAGGGGAAGTTTCTCCTTCGCTATCCCATTTGCGAGATCAGCCAAGCCAGGCAGAGTTCCACTAGCACAGTGACTTTGTGTATGCACCTCCCAGGCAGTACACATCTGTACACATGTGCCTCACTCAAAAGGATAAATGGGACAGGTGGCTTTTACAAAAGCTAAAAATAACCTCCCTCAAGAATAAGAAACTCGGAATTTATATAAAGGACTATGAGTTTAGATAATCTCCTTGTATACCAAAAGGACAGAAGAAAAAGCAAATAGACACAACATAAATTTTGTGGAAAAATAATTACCATCCATTCCATTGTGTTGTTCATAACTTCTCTTTCCCAGGATAGTTGGGGACCCATTATTAATGACAGGTGTAAACTTAGCAGGAGTCAGATTGTTGAGAGAACTGGACAAGCTCTTTGCAGGATCTGGTTTTGGAGGACATGGATGAGACTCTGGTGGAAAACAGCAAAGAATAATTTTTTTATTAGCAAAGATACTAGAACTATAAATCTGAAAACACCCTGCAAACTTCCCAGGTGACCAAGTATATCTCCTCTTATATAGCAACTATCTCAGTCAATAGTTTTGAGATTGCTACAGGACATTGCTACTGATAGAAAGCATTTCCATGTATTTAGGAATTCACCACTACTAAAGATGTTAAAATCATTATCATAGTATTATGGTAAAATAAGATTTGATAGCAAAAGCACTTTGTATCTATTTCTGTAACACTGTTCTCCAATAATTTGGGGTGATTTTTGGGGTGCTGTATACTAAAATCCAACATTGGCCATGTTGGTCATGCAACACCCCTAAACTCAGGGGAAATTACAACTTTGCCAGAAATGTTTATAAAAAATACAGTTTCTCCAACGGAAAAAAAAAAGGTGAAGATTCAAAGACCAACTATAAATAACACAACATCTGAATTCAAGCTTTGGGCCAAGGCAGAGATCAAGCCCACACTCTTCAACTGAAAAGACTTTGAGAAAGTTACAAAAAACAGCAAATGGGAACTTCAACTGAGCCTCACGCAGGCCCAACAGCAGAGTAAGACATAAATTTAATCCCACTAACACCACCAAAAAAATCTTCTTGCCAGTCCATCAGCCTCCCTCCATTTCCATCACTCTTTTCTCCGAGCTCAGTAATCCAGTGGAGACCCTGACACAGTGCAAGGAAAACTTAAAATCTACTGCTACTTTCTGTACAATTATTAAAAAAAGGATTTTATCTAATAGCAAACTTCTCCCTTCATTTGCTCTCTTTTGTTGCACTATGTGTTTCCAAAGGTTTCTCAATCCATGCATACCGTTAGTACACAGCAGAAGTATCCAAAAGAGAAGCAGTAAATATTTAACACATCCTCAGCCTTACAATATTTCATCAACAAAAACATTCAAAGAAACCTAAAATCAACTCCAGTGCTGCTTATCTAAATAAAAAGGCGATCAACTTCTTTGCTAAACTGGAAGCCTTCAAAGAGGAGAGACTCGCATTTGGCTGCCAGAACAACCTGAGGGATGTCTGCAGGGCAACAGGGAGCACTGGGGAAAAGGATTTGGCATTTGTCTGGAGTTAGCCCAGGCATGTTACACAGCATCACTCTGGATGCTTCCAGCAGCTCAAACTTACACCAAAGTTCTGGATGGAGCTACTCAGTCCTGCCCCAGAGATCAGCCCATGAGGCAAAAGTCCTTGAGAAAATTTTAATTAAAAAAAAAAACAAAACACCAAAATCCAAGAGGAAAGTGAAAAATAGACGTATGACCCCTTTGTCTAGATTCAGCACAGAACAGCCATCAACTGATTCACTATGACACAGTGCTGTCTTAAACCCAAGAGGCTTCTTGGAGGACCCAACTGTACAAACTACCTCCAGACAGCTCAAAACCAGAAGAAGTAAATAATCAAATGTTCCCAAAACATTGATGCTAGTGCCTCTGCTAGCAGATGGTAACTTGTCCCCACATACATCAGAAGCCACACCAAACACATTCCTCCCTTCACTTGAAAACGTTTCTGATACAGCTTTATGACCCGAGTGGACTGCAGAGACACTGGGTCTGTCAGATTAAGTAGGAAAAGTAAAAAGGACAAGTTAGCGAGATGGATTTCACGTTTGCTTTTGTTTGGAGGGTGGGGCTTTTTGTGCCTTGTTTCTGGTTTGTTTGTAATCCAGAATGAGCATTTAAATCTAGACCCAAGTGGAAAACCCAAATGGTCAGCAGATGCTGTGTTTGGGGGGTTTGCATGTGATGGTTTGGTTTGTTTAATACCTAAGTACCGGAGTACTGCTTCTAAAGGCTTTCGAACCACTTGCTTTAACAGCAATGGGTTTTCTGATGCCTCAGGTAAACGCGCTGTGCCTGTAAAACACAGAAAAATAATTAGAGGGTGAAGATATTTAGATGTTATAGCGAAACCAAGTGAATACTTCCAGTGTCCTGAAAGAGCTTTGCCGTTAAAAAGAATTTTACAGGCGGCAAGCAGATCCTGGCAACAGGACACAAACACAGAGAACGTTCCATGTAACAGGAAACGCAAACGTTTTAAAACAAACAACTCATGAACTGTCTAAGTTATTTTGCCCAGCCTACCATCAGTTAGAAGGCTCTGCAAGTACAGCTAGATTTTGTGAAAGCATTAGCTACATGCAAGAGAGCATCTCAGCCAGCTGCAACTCAAAACTTTACAGGACAGGAGTCTCAAAGGACTTCTTGTCAAGGAGGCCCCAGCAAGGAGGCCACACTCACATTCTGCTTTGATTGCTGCACTGTTGATAGGCAGATAGGGGTGTCTTGCAGCGTGCCAAGGGCGCAAGATATCTCGACATAAACGTCTGGCAATTCTGGTCAGTTTTGTTGTGTGGAGATAGAAAGCTTGTCGTGTCTTCATAGCAAACTTGGGACTCCCACTGTTTCGTACTGGCACACCATGAGGACTCTGAAGGGAAAGGAAAATAAAAATGGTTTCTGAAAAACGTAATTACTAGAAAGTATGGTTCTAAAGAAGAGAAAGTATTACGTAAAACCACTTTCAACTACTGATTCTCAGACATAAGAACAGAAACGGTATTACAGACAAAAATATTTTTAGCCCACCTATTCCCCATTTCCCAAGTCTTACCCCAAATATCTCAAAAGAAAAAATGAAGGTAAACGTTTTCACTTCCCAGGAAAGCATTTATTTCTATGCTGTCACAAGTTTTAAGGTAGGGATCCAAAAGCCAGGCATGAAGAAGCTACCTGGTGCTATCACATGATTTAGAGCTTACAGACTCAGCAGAAAGACCCTCCAGTTTTGGGTGCTTAGGGTTGCTCTGGAGGTACAATGCAAACTCCTTATAACAAAGCATTTGTCAAAAGGAGGAGAAAATCAGGAAGAGCTGCATGACAAAAATATACACCAAAAACTCACTTTCCAAAGCAAATGTATGGCACGCAGGAATGGTTTTGGCTCAAAGCTGCAAGAATTTATTTTAATTCTTACTCTTTACTCAGCAAATGTCTTCACAGATACATTTCATACTATTGCATGTAATAAAGAATACTACTGGAAGACATGTATCAGCTACTGAGAACCAAAATAGTTATCTTCTTTATGAAAAGCAACGGAGTCAATCAATGAAATAATGCAAGTAGTATCTTGTTATCTCAGACCCACCCATAGCTGGAAAACAGGAAGAAATTTCAGTCTGGGGAGAACAAGGCTTTCCCTTCTCTATTTACATACTTTTAATTAACAAACAAGAAGTATAAGGCAGTTATCTCAGCAATTAGGAGGCTTCAGAGGGCAAAGAGAAGCCTGGAAAGGATAAAGATTAAATAAAAGAAATGGAAAGGGAATGATAGCAAAAAATAGGAGAGAAGAAAGAAATTATCCTGAGATAAAAGTTCAGTGTGTGCTATCTTTCTATCCATGTGATACAGTTACTTTTCCAATCAGCTTAATGTCTAATGCTTCCAGATTAAACTCTCACCAAATTCAGAAAAAAATCTGAGAATTTTGGTTTTCGAATAAGAGAGGAAAAATGAAACAGAAACAACCCATACAATGCTTACTCAAACCTATCCAAAACAAGGAGAATTATTTAAAAAAATAGGATTAGGTAGAAAAACAAGATAAAGGATCTCTAAAAAGCCACTAGCTATTTGGGGTATATCTAATTTTGAATATGCCTTGAGAGAGTAAATAGGTTTCAGGAAATAATTAATTCTTTTGGAGAGAAAAAAACAGTGCCGTTCCCCCTACAGCAAAAATCTTGGAAACCAAATACCAGAAACACTGGCTGGCATTTTTAGTTTCTCCCATCTCTACTAAGTGATTTCATGCATTTGAAGGCTGGTTTGCTAAACAAATGATGGGGTTTTTTTTCTCAGGGCAGTACTTGGCAACAAATTCCTTCTAGCTGAGGTTAATGTGCCAACTTCTGCTTGACATGACATACCAAACCCAAGGACAACAATGAAGGCTCCAGGCATTCTTTTGGTGGTTAAATATTTAAGAACAGTGAGCAGGCAGTTAGGTAGCACGACACTCAGCTTGCCAGGCAGAGGCAGCAGTCTGCCTGGTGGATACCCACCAAATTATTGCGGTTTGGTCCGGGCCTCTCCCCATCTAACCGTGTTGGCATTTTCAAGCCACCGTATTTCTTCCAGTAGGTCCAACAGGATGCACAGAGGCGACACTGCATGTTAGGGGGACCCCAAGAATACCACTGGTAAGACTGGGTGGCTAGAGATAACAAAGGTGGAAATTATATATATCCTTACACAGGATCACTTTTCAGATCTTATTCTCTTTAGAAGCAGCACAAAAGAAAACAACCCCCCCCCCTCCACACAGAGCAAAGCTCAAACAGACATTAAAAACTGATGATGGCTTCACTGTCATCACCACTGTTAAACTTGTCATACTTGTGATTTCTGCAGAATTGACTACATTAATTAATCTACATCCCTTTTAAAATGCTAACAGAAAGAAACAATTATTAGGATGGGATGATTTCCTGCCAATGGAAGCGAAGGGTCTCTTTTTGCAAGAGAATTTCTACACAACACGGCAAACAGCAAAGACTGCCTTCAGGAACTTCCCATATATTAATTTTACAACTGAAATATGTAGAGCCTGTGACTTGACTTCTCATACAGTACTACATTCCAGCATCTCTAAAGACTCCCCATAAAAGAGCACAATCATTAGAACTCAGTATATTAATATCAGGCAGCAGATCAAACACAATGGTGTTACATATTTCAAAATCTAAAAATGATGAAAAAAATTGTCAAATTCACACATTGGTGATTTAAATATTCACTCAGTAGTTACCTGCAATTATGTAGAATGTTTACTAACCCCCCCTTTAGTACTTCATAATTCTATTTACAAATATAACACCAGTAGTTAAAAAAACAAAACAAACACTAAACAAAAACAACTTTAAAAAAAACCCTTTGCTTAAATGCTGCTATATCCAGTTCTGCCCCACTACCCCAGCACAAGACAGCTTTTACTTTAACATTTCCATCTCAGCTGCCATTCTGGCACTTACTGTAACAGCTCTCACAGGCCCGTCCTGCTCCTGCATTCTGTGCCTGGACTCCAGTACCATTTACCACTCCTGGTTTGACATTATTTACATTGATCTGGTTGGGGTTTGGCTTGTTACTTAAGACACAAAGCAAAAAGAATGACAAGTGTTAATTGAGACATGCAATTTTTTATTTGACTTCTGAAGGTATGGTTCAAAATGCTTTAAGACTCAAATTCCATTCAGCATGTGGCTTCCAGAACCAGCTGTAATTACCAGCAATCTGACTTTTATGAACACACTGTCTCCAATAATACTTTTTAAATACTGATAATGAAAATAACTATAATGATAGTTGGATGCCATTTACAAGACTTCAAAACCTTTTAAAAACAATAAACCAGGCCAGGCAGGTATCTTATTCAGTATTCCAGACATGTGAGTCTAGGTAAAAACAGATCTCACTCACAAGTCCTCAACATGAGAGAAATTCTACTTAAATCTCCAAAAAGAAGGCTGGGGGCAGGAGCAGTAGGCAGAGAGAGGGCAACGTCTGCTTTACTCAGGGAAACAAAACCCTAGACAGCAGTCACAAATACTTCCATGTTGTGTCACTGCAAGGGTTTGCATCATGTGGCCACAATTCCCACAAGCACACCCAACGTGCAGCAACATCTGGGTCACCTCAGCTCATACCTCTTTAAAACTATGATTCAGGAAAAGGCAAGAGCTACAAGCTAAAACAAAAGCTACTAGTAGGAGCTGAGAATGGTAGGCCAAAAAAACCTTGGTATGGAGAGCATATGGAATAGCACAAAATTTCTGCAGAGGAAGAAGTGTCTGAGGGGGAAAATGAAGCCTTCAAAAAATCTTTGACATGGGAGGGAAGAAGGCAGACAGTATTGCTATTGCAGGGACAGGACTTCTGGGGAACGGAAGAAGGTGGAAGAAGTCATACACGAAGTCTCACACAAGAGCACATGAAGAGTTTATCAAACATGCAAGGACTCTGGAGTTCTGTTAGGAGTTCACATTATAGAAGCAGCAAAGAACAGGCAGGCTTTGGAGCCAACTGCTGAACATGAGCCTGAACTGCAATGCTGGTTACATTCCTATTGTATTCTTTTACCTGAAGACTAAAGGGAGTGGGTATATTCCTTTTATTTCTAGCTAACAAACCCATGATTTGGAAGCAGAAATATCTTAAAATGGCTTTCTGCAACCCCCTTTTCTTATACATGGGTTGCACACTGACACAGGAGTCATAGTGATTTCAGTAACCCAGAATACTTGCTGTGTTTCACCTGGGCTAGTGCTACAAAAACAGCATTGTGGGAATAGAGCCAAATTAATTTCTTTCTAATGGGGCACCAGCAGGTTTCATGTTCTCAGCAATGATCCCTGAAAGCAAAGGAGTTCCATGTGACATAATTCTGAAGACAACTGGAAAGCTGATGCTGCCCTGGAAGCCAGAAAACATCCTTCTTGTCTGAAAATGTCCAATCAGATCCTGAGATACAGAGCTCAGTAAAGCTCCATTTTGACAGAGACAAAATAGGTTTTGCTGTGAATGAGCTACAGGAACCACACAGAGGCTGCATAAGGGGGCAAGAGTGTGTTTGTCCAACCCAGGAAAAACTTCTGATAGCATTCTCACTGTAAAATTCAAAGCCTTTTTGCAGCAGAGAAAGCTCAGGAGGCCAAGTGGCACAGGAACACTGTAAGTAGTTTGTTCTTATAGTGCACTAAGCAGCACATACACAGCTCAAAAGCAGCAGAGGAGATGAAAAAATATACAGGCTTATAAATTAATCTAAATATCTTTTTTTTAATCTCCTTTTGCTTATTAATTTGCCCAGCTCCTACAAAGATGAAAGTGTTTCAGGGTGCTTATCAGAAAGGCACCGAGCTCCGACCCGAAGATGGCAGGAGATCCGCAGGCATGTTTAACAAAGGGGCAGTCGAAAGAGGGAACATTCACGCTCCTCTGCTCCCGGATGTCACTATAGTAACCTGCTGCAAAAGAACTTCTGCCAATGATTCACCAGCAAACTCCATGTGCAAACACTGCCCCAATGCTGCAAAACAAACAGCCCTCACAGATGCACACTGCTACAGGCAGCGTTGCGCCACAGAGAAAGACTAAAGTAAAGAAATCGATGGCCTTATGCTTCAACATCAGGCCTGTTGCTTCCCTTCTATACCTTGTATTTATTCCCCAAAAATATAGCAAAATCAACCCAAAAATAGTCAGAAATCCATCAGTAAAGCCCAATAAAGCACATCCAAAGAACTGGGACCAGAAAGGAGGATGATGGCCTGACTCTATTATCCTCTCTAAAACCATTATCAAGCTTATATTAAAACAAAGTAGAAAGCATGCACTGGTGAAAGCTGATCACCAAACCATGCTGATCAGAAGGACTAACATGCTGTAGTTATGGTAAACACCTGCTCCAAAGCTATGGTCAAGTTTCTGAGTGGAAGTAACAATAAAATTCAGGCAGATAATATTTTCATCATATGAGAAGTAAAAAGCACTTAATTGTTGATGATATGTTAATTAAACTTGTTTGATATCACCAAAGCCTGCCACAGCTATTAACAAGGGAATCGGATGAGCAACTGGATGAATCGTTAAGCAATTAATGAAGCTGAAGCTAAAGATGCAAATAAGGTAGTGAGAATACTGATGGTGTGGCAAATTGTCACTTCCAGTTCTTGTATCAGGAATGGAAGTCTCTTAAAGGGGTTTCAGCTGTGAAGGAGCAGTCAGTTATGCTAGAACAGGGACCATGATGTGCAGATTTCTGGGCTGTATTCTTCAGATCAGTCCCAAGGGAAGAGATGGAGGCAATAAAGCACATGCAGAGAGAAGCCTGTCAAAATGGACTGAGGCCCCTGCACAAAAAATACCCAATCTGAAGATAATTCTGATCCCCACAGAAGACTGATATCCCTTCAGTAGATGAGTAGACATCATTTGACCCACAGCATGGTGATAAAATTTTTGTTGTTAGAAATAATTATAAACTTAATGCCATCTGGTGAGTATTTCCTGTTATTGAAGAACCCACGTGTGCTGGATGCAACAAAACAATTAAGAAATAAAGCCTCAGAAATAAAAACAATTTAAAATCCTTTGTAAAGCACATTTGTCTCTAGGCATCTAACAGAAGTGTCTGGATCCAGGCAACAGAGGTGAGCTTTCCTCACAGCTCTCCAGCCTCCTGTAAATACCCACTTCTAAGAACAGGTCTAATGACCATTAAACAATGCTTTCTGAATAGGAGCAGCTTTCTCCAACAAAATGTTGGAGACTGCCATTTTAACTAGAGGAAAGAGCAGCATTACACCTTTTAAGTTTCCCATGTTGCCATGGACCTCCGCACAATGAAACAGGAAAGAAAAACAGTCTTGCTCCTCAAGCAGAGGACACCAAGAAACAGATAAAGGAACTATCATCAGCTTGTTAAGCAGTTACTCCTTGTAGTGAACCAAAGCTTTGACCTATTCCTCCAGTTTCCCTACTGGATTCACAAAAGGGGCATAGTAGGGAGAACAGTATTTCCCTGCTTCACAGCCTTTGAGAGGTGGAGTTTGCAGCTTGTCAAAGTGCTTCGAGATTCTCAGATAAAATACTGTAAATAGAATGTATTCACTAACACATACAGATGTAGAGTTAAAAGTTACATTTTTCACCAGTACATTTTGGAGACTGGAAATTGTGTGGAGCAGTTCATTCTTCCCTTTCTGTTCTTACCCCTTCTGGTATCACTTACATCAAAGCAAATGAGAGAAAGGCCACACAAAACTGGATGTCTCAGCCTTCACAACTGCAGATGTCCTAATCCCAAAAAGCACAAGCTATACAACCAGATCTTCATCAAAAAGAAGATGGTACATATGACACCTGTAAGATTAGTAAAACCAGAATACAACTTCCACAACAACCTGAAGAGTATGTTTGGGTACACGCTAGAAGGAGAAAGAGTCTGAGACTACACCTGCATGAAGGTCTTCCAAGCACTGCACTCACTTCGGAAGATGGCAGGACAAGGCATGTGAGAATGTGGAATCTCTTTGTGCGTTCAGATTTCTGTTGCTGCTTCAACACCACTTGCACACTGACAGAGACAGTGCTACAGAAAACAACTGAAACATTTGTTTTTCAGTATTTCCTGAGTTTAATTGATTTTACACTTTTTCCTTTCACCAGGAAAGCACATCAGTGCTTTTCAGCCAAAGGGCTTCATTGCAAAGCCATATTTATAGACACCAGGTTCTGTCAAGTTAATTACAAATGTCTGCCCCAAAACCAGGGTTATTCTTGGAAGAGGTACAGAAATGTTTATTCAGTCTGGGTCAGAACTGTTTTTCTAAGACGTTGGTGTAGGACTCCACAACCTCACACCAATTACCTGTGTGACCCTCCAGGCTTTAGTTACCTGCATTAATAAATTTGGGGCACAGTCTCAAGTCAAAAAATATCAACTCTAAAGCTTTACATAGAGCTGTTATTTTTCATTGTGTAACATGTATGAGACCTTTGAAGACAGCTTCTATTCTTTTTCTTATTATCTTCCTCCTCTCTGCTAGATTTTCCTATTTACCATCTGAGAAACAAACAAGAGCCCTATCAATGGAAGACAGCCAGAGCAAAAAAAAAGATAAAATTGTTTGAGCCTGATATCCTCCAGGGTCTCTCACTGCCAACAATTTTACACCAGTTACTGTTAAAATGGGTTTCAGTCAATCAGCTGATATGCTTCTGCATAGGTCTTGTGACAGCCTACATCAAGTAATTTCTTTTCGAGGTGACAAGTGGATCATTATGCTCAAGCCTAGAAACAGGAATGGGCTCAGTAACATGATAAGAACAAATCAATAACATTGATATTTAGATCCCCACACTGTGCATTGCTATTACAAAACCAAGAATATAATTTTCTTCTAGATGATAAAATAATGTAGACGGCATACAGTCTCTATATGCCAGACCTTGTAACCAAGGTTGCGTAGAAGTAATCCAGAAAGCTTGGAAATATTTGATTGTTGCCACCTTTAGAGGTATTAATAGCAAGAAAACAGCAGAAGCATTCAAGTGGGATTAAGTAAGTAATGTAATTGCTACCTTTCCTGATACACATAAAAGGATATTGAAGGAGGAGGAAAATGTATCCCCCATTTCATCAATTAACTAATATGTAAGTTAACGTGTTAACTTACATATTATTTAATTGATAAAAGTTAACAGTCATAAAATGAACCGTGACTGGAAATCAAAGCCAGAGACGAGGAGAGCAGCCACGTGGGCAGAGCCGGGTCTCTTCCTGAAGCAGGGAGGTAAGCTGCTGATTTGATTATGTGTTCTCTGCGTAGGAACAAGAATTACCTTGCTGAGGCATAAGATGCCACTCCAGGCAGCCATTATCAAATGAGCACCACAACCTTCCAAACACAAAGCCCTCCCTCCACACATTATAATCCAAGAGAACAGCAGGACTGCCCGGCTCTCTCATCTGCAATATCCTTTTGCATCTGCAGTCTAAATTATACTGCCTTTTGCTTTATGAGCTTATCACATTGTGAATTCATGTTTAATTTGATGTCCAGTGTCCCCCTGCAGAGTACCATCGTCCACAAAAAGCAATATTGTTGAAAAACTGCGTGACAAGAAATCTATTTGGCTTCACTCTGAATATTACACCTCATTTTTAGTAAATTCACCTGAGAGGTATTGACATATAATCATGGATCCTCTATTTTCAGAAGAAATACAAGGCTGTCTTGCAAGCTAAATATATAAAAATTAGTTTTACCTAAAGTAACAGAACAGATGGTAGAAGTTCATAAATATTTAAAAGGAGACAGCATAAAAGAGCAAAGGAGTTATTGGGGATAATACACAGGGGAACATATTTGGAAGTGAAAGTTGAAAAGTGAAAGGAAAGGGTAGACTAGAAGTTCTGCATTATAACAACTATTGACTACACTATGCAGACAAAACACAATAGAAGACACATTTTGCTAATAATTTTGTTTTAAAATATATGTACACCTATAAATAATGATACATTATTTCTAATATATAGCAAACAAAAATGCATTGGTGATCCACTGCTGAGAAAAATTAAGAAAAACAGATATATTATTGAGCAGTTAATTAGCTACTCTTGTTCACAACCATGCTGACCTGCCAGCAAGTCCCCAGTTCTCAGTCCATACAAAAATAAAAATTAGAAGGTAAGTAACAATCGCTTCAGGATGGGAACATTACAGAGGGTGCAAGAAATGAGCAACAATTAGCACAATATCCTAACCAGGAAATAATAATATTGGTAGAACATGGAAACTGCTACACCAGTCCCTCTACAATGAGATAGAAAACAAAACAAGAGATACTTACTAGTTGGGTATATACACTTGTTTTAGCTTGCTTTCTGCTTCTGCTGCTTTCAATCGTTTCTTTGAATAGAAAAAAAAGATTGTTAAAATAAAAAGAAAATAAGAGCCATCTTACCTGAGTCAAGTAGTAAACATATAAGGACTTAAGCAGTTATTTACTAAGTAGCTACCACTAAATCTTCTTCCAGCAGCAAAATATGTGATGCCCACAGCTGTCTTCAGTGAATAACTATGTAGCTTTTCAAAAAAGTCAGCCAGAGAGATGCCAAGCTAATATAAGTGAGGACAAACTTTTCATTCCCATTAACTTCAAATCAAATTCCTTTTTTTGAAAGTTTTTGTTTCCCCTGCAGAAGAAAATCTGACATGTCACTGTCAATTCTCCATTATAACATTCACCAGCTGGACAGTAAGAGATACAGCAATGCAACCTCTCCATCACAATTCCTCAACAGCTTCCTCAATTCAAAGTTTCAAGTAAGACTTTTGTGGTGATATCCCTAAATTTCTGAAGGCTCAGTGACATGGGATATTTTTCTTTAGACATTAAGAAGATCAATAACTAATTTTATAACTCACCCCTTCACCATTTAAACAGTAAGAGAGACACCCTGAGATTCAAGTTTTCTCTTTATTACATTTGCAAAATAAATTTAGGGTGAACCTCTGGAGGTCTCTAGTTCAACCTCTGTTCAAAGCTGGTACCAGCTGTCTGCATAAAGCTGTGACAATGTTTTCCACACAAACCAGCAGCACAGGGATATTCCAGACAAACAGGTTAGCTTAACATTTTCTACGCAGCAGCCTCAAGGCACAGTCTAGGAAAATAATTGTAAAGCTGAAGACAGCATCTTCACAGAAGCAGGAAGCACCAGAAAGCATAATAAAATTGGAAAGTGTATCACTGAGGAGCTGGACAAACATAAAAAAAGTTTTTACAGAGACACCACAGACACACACAGAAACAACAAAGTAAATGTTTCCTGTAAGCATAAAGCTTTTATCAGGGCAGTTTTAAACAACAATTTTCCATAGGACAGTGATAGTTCCTCACCAAAGCTCTCTGGACTACTAAAGAAATCCCCTCTTCTCTTTTCCTGCAAATAACAGTCACCCTATCTTAGAAATCAAAAATGAAGTTGTCAGACAAGAGAGCAGGGAATGAGAAAACAGAACCTCTGAAAGTTATCCTAAGACAATGGCTACACCTACAAAGAGCTGCACTCCTGGCTGACTCCTTTCTGCTGGCATGGGCCAGTTTCCCAGATTGCTTCTATTGAACTTCGCCTAGGACAAGAACTGCTGCCTGAAAACTGGCCTCAAGAGAACCCAAATGATGACCTGGTGGGGACAATCCTTATCAATCCTACAGATGTGCAGGAATCAATAATACACATCTTGCTGCCTATCAGTGATGGAACTGAAGAGGTTCTCCTGGATATTAACTGCATGTTCAAACTGAACGTTTTCAAGCCACCCTAACTGAGCATCTTTATATAAGAAACAAAAGCACCCACAGAGGGGTCCCAAGAAGTGCTGTCACAATGGTTCTCCAAACAGGATCAGAAATCCTCCTCCACCTTCCAGAGACACTACACAAAAAAATCATACTTTAACAGAATGCATCAGATGCATTCTGATCTATCAGATGCCCTTCAGCTCAGGAACTGGAGCCTGTTCCACACACAGCCTCAGCTGAAAAAGAGGACTTCATGCTCCAGGCACAGACTGCCACAGGCACTTACATCAGCAGATGAACAGCTCCAGAGCTCACAGTCCCCCCATGGAATACATGGAAATCCAACACCAGACACTGCCAAACAGCTTAAAATACTGCTTGATGACCAGTACCAGAATCCTATTTCCTTGACACAGGAAATTCAGAAAACTTACACTGGTAGAGAACTGTAGTGCTTTTTATGTTTCTAGATTGTGAGAGGAAAAAGCTGCAGTTTTCTTGACAACATCTCCCAAAGGGACTATCTAGCATCATTATGTTATGACAATTTTGGAAATGTATGAATGCAAGAGCTTCATCCAAGCACAAAACATTATCAGCAACTACAATACTCTCCTGTGCACAACATAAAGCCATTTGCCTTGGGGATGTGGCTAATTTAGGGTATTAAGCAGTATTTTAGTGAACAGGTAATGAATGTTAACCTCACCCCACAGATTTTCTTTGTGACTGATGACCGTGGGGCAAGCCCTAAGCTAAGAACTGCCATAAGTCACCTGGACCTCACAGCACCCTCCTCTCCTACAGCTGCCTGGGGAGCAGCACAGCACACAACAAAGGGCACACATCCCTATGACAAACAGCACACCCAGAAATTGAGGGTTTCCAGAAAGCACCACAATGTCCTGGGTAAGAAGAGGCTTTGCACTAAGTACCTGTGGCTGTGGGCAATCGATAGAGCAGATATGATGGGTTTCCTATTTCCTGACAGTGACTGATCCCAGCAGGTACAAAAGAAAGGTGCCTGAAATGTAGTTGTGCACAATTTCAGAATAATCCCTTCCCTGAGAGAGTGCTTTGCTAGGTCCTTTGCCAGTTATTAATTGATCTGTGCCTGAAGCATATTTATGCTATAAATTCTTAATGCTGTCTGATGCAGTTATGAATGTCCTCACCACCAAGAAAAACTCAGAACATCTGTAACTTTTTCTAGTAGTTTGGCCTAAAAAAATCTTTTTCTGAGTTATTTATATACACAGATCTTAAGTATATCCTCTTATTTACCTCATCACATTTTCCCCATCTATAAAATGAAGGTATTACCAACTTATTTATCCCACAGGGACCAAGGGATTAAAATACCAAGCACTGTACATTCAAGTTGGTGCAAACATCTGTCTTTTATATATTCTCACCCAGATTTGACATCCTATCCACTGAGCTTGAAAGAGTTTTATAATAGGTGACATACCAGAGCAAATGTTTGTGGTAATTTTCTAAAGAGTGAACACTTATAAAGAGGAAATAACAGAAGTAATCCAGGAACACTGTTGATATTTCAACATCCACAACACAAAAGCTGGGTTGGTGGATAGCATGGAGATGCCTAAGACATCCTCAAATATTAAGTCTTTATTAGTTTACGATAGGAAAGATAAATTACACCTTCTGGGTTCAGATGAGAACTTTCACGCTGTTTATTCTTTTTTCAAACCTCTGAACATACAAGTGTTGAACATACAACGGAGGTCATGGAGGTAGGACAGAAAAGGGAATTAGTCTGTGATGCATTTGGGAGAAATGCTCCCAGCTGCTTGTGCTCCAGCAACACACCTCAGAATGGATGGGCTGTACCTATGGTCTCTGGCAGTTTTGACAAGAAAGTGACTGAGTTCCATATTACCATAGGTTTAACAGGAGGTGTTTGGGGACAAAACATCCCACAAACATGGAAAAACCTTTCATTTATGTTATTTCTACACTTCAGCACACAGGACTTTATGAAGGCTGGTACATCAAGACATTGCTCACAGCTCTGGGTTAGGTACAAAGCAGGCTTGCATCCCTTCAGAGAGATGCTTTCTATCTGCATCAAGACTGACCCATAGACCCCAACTTCATGGAGTCAAATGTAAGGGTACTTCCACTTTCCCCAACATGTTCTCACCATGCAGACCTTAAAACCAACTTTCTCTGTCTATTCCTCCTATACTTCTCTAATGCCACTTCCACATAAAAAATAGAACAGTAGAAATTGATAGTATTTGATCTTCCCCTTGAAGTTGCCTGCTCCTCAGAAACAAATAAAAATTTAAAAAGTAAATTAAAGCCTTTAACTCTCAGGAAGAATGTGACTAATTCAAACAATCATCTGCCACTGCCATGTCCCAAGCTTGTCTCAACCTATGGAAAGTTTAATGTTTTGAAATTTTCAGGACTTCCCCTAATGGTAAGCACAACAGCAGAAGCATTTAGTCTTTAAAAAAATCTCCCTGGAATTCACAACTACGTAAGAACTCAACCTCTAACCGAATGAAAATGTAGGCATAGCCAAACACCACATCAACCCCCAGAGCTCTCAAATCACTGGGAGAAGCCAACAAACAGCTGTCTAGCAGTGAAAGCCATTTCAAACCTTCCTTAATCAGAACTAGGCACTCTTGTGTACTGACACAGAAAATCTGTCCCAGGAAAAGAACATGTTCGAAAGAGACCCAGGATACTGAATTTGGAATGCATCACCCTCATTCTGTTCATGACACCTCTGAAAGGCTGTTATTGACAGGACAGCTCTTGGGATCACTGTGGACAGGCATTCAGGAGCCTGCATTAAACCAGCAGTTCTGTGTTGATACCATAGCAGAATTAGTCCTTCTAGCAGTTCTGTTCTTGGAGGGTCAGTCCTTCTTGAGATGACTGAACTCCTGCTCATGCTGGTAATCTTCGAAAGCATGGTTTAGCTAAAGCCAAATAAAAATTACTGGATAAGAGATCCAAGTGCATGCTCCAAAAGAAGCTAATTTGCACACATCTCCATCTTGGCATCTTACACGACAAGAAGTGCTGCACTGAGCCTTCTGATCTCAGGTACACAAAGCACAAGTACAAGTCACTGTTCAGTTCTCAGAACAGGCCTTCTGTTAAAGGCAACTCAAAATGTCCCTTCCTCAACAGAAAGAAACAGAGAGATTGTAATTCACTATTACAGCAGTGCTCTCTCATGCCAAGAAGACATCAAGGGAAATACAGAAATCCAGAAGGATGCAAACAGCTCCCAACTAAATCTTGCTTCTTCATCTAAGCAGGGAATTGGTTGGTGACACAAATCTTCATTCCTGTGTTTTGTAACTCACAGAAATAGACAACTTAAATGCACTTTTAATGTTCATTCAACCGAAGATTATATAAGCATAAGCAGGTTATTACTACTTTTATTAAACCCTGTAACATACAGACTTGGAATATAATTTAATCATGTTCTTGGAAAGAGAGAAGTGGAAGTGCAAAAACTCGAGGTACACACTTTGCATATCCTGACTTGGGATACTTTCAGTATCTTATGTACAAAAATGCTGTCAGCCTTAGAACTATTTTATGGTATTAGACCAAGGGAAGAGTCTGCATAGAACACTATGAAGAAACAGACAGAAAAAATGGCAACAGATGTACTTTGTCAAAGACACTGCACATATCAAGTAAAATATAGATGTAATACACCATCCATTATTTGAACTACAACTTCCTATGCTTTCTCTTTGTGGTTACATATAGATAGCTCTCTCAAGCTTTTTATAAATGTTTCATGGTATTATTTGCTTGTACAAGCTGGGAATTTGAGATGAGGTCTTCAGCTCAGCTCAGACCTAATTGATGTGGTATCTCTGCACTGCAACTTCTACCCGTTCAGCTTATACTGTCCCCTAAGTGCAGAGTCTCTAATTGGAAGTTTTCCCCAAATCCTACACCCTGGTAAACTCCTGAGCAGCACATGTAAGGTACAGCATAACCATGAGAGAAAACCCAGTGCACAGAACAGAACAAACAAGTATAAGAAACTTTAGGCTTATTGTGTTTTTTAACTACTGCGAGAACAAATAATTAAAGTCTTCACATAATTATCTCCTCTGTAATTTTGCCTATGTAAAAACAAAATTTAGGAAAATGTAGAAAGCAATGGGGAAGGAAAACCATCACCATTATTCTTCCCCACCATGCCAGCTTCCATCACCATCACATGTTCCTACCACCCACTTCCTAACTGGAATGAAAAGTTCCAGTCAAAGAAGGAACTTGGGGAAATAGTGGAACGAGGATGCCACTAATACTTTTAAGAAAAGTAAAATATAATTGATGCAAAAGAGAGTTCTCATTTGTCAGAGGGTGCCTCTGTAATGTCAACAGTGCCCCAAGCAGTAAGAAAATGGTAAAAATCACATTACAGCACAGGGCAAACATTGGTCAGGCACCTAGTCCTTACCCTAGGCTGAATTTCCAAGGAAATAAGTTAAGGCAGGACATTGTCACAATGCCACTTTTTCTAATACTTCAAATAGATGCCTCATCTTAGGACTGGTAAGTATAATGAAAAATCCATTCTAAATTTCTCCCTTCTTTTACTCAGTTTTCCTGTTAAATATTTTAAGTAGTTTTCAGCAACTGATAGTCTACAAGAATCTGCACGCTGCTTGCATTGCGCTTGCTTTACTTCAGGGACCAGCCAGCCTTCATATTTAAACAAGCAGAGATAAAAATGATTGTAAACACTACTCAAAGTTGATTCTCAAGTATAACAAGTCTGAGCCAGTGACACTTCCCAGGTAAACACTTCACTCACAGAGCTTACACGGGGCAGCCTCGTGCATCTGCCTTCCAAGTCACAGGCAGCAGTGGTGGGCAATCAGCGTGGGGCCTCCTGGACAGCAACTGCCCCCCTCAAGAAGGCACTGAAGGTAACGCTGACCTTGAACTCCACAGTCAAAAAGCAACTGCCCTGCCTTCCTTCCTCTGCTGAATTCCAAACCAGACACTAGAAAGCCCTGAGCAAACAGGGTAGCAGCAAACATGAAAAGAATGCACTGTTGCCAATGCTGTTTGTATCTACAGAAGGGCTGATGAGTTTAGGGACAAGAGATTGTTCTGATCATAACAGAACTCACCTATTGGAAAGGCTGAACCCCAAGAGGGAGAATAGAGAAACAAAGCTTGGTTTCACAGGCAAGAAAAAACAACTTCTGTTAGAATGAAGGAGGTGATTCTGACTCTCTTACCTGCTGAACGTATCTGTCTGTAGTTTTCCACATATAGTAATATTCTATAATGCTTGTTAAGGACTTCCATGGGAGCTGGGGACACAAAGGAAAAGCAGCATTTATTGAAGGGAACCTGCACACAGTCTCACTGAAATTCACATTATTCTTCTGCCTGATGGTTGCAGGAGAGTCTTGCAACTACTAACCCTCCTCTAAAAAAAAGACAGTTTGAATCTACAAAGGGGATTAGATGCACATGGGACCCATATTAAATTAAATGCCCCTTCAAAATACTCTGAGCTTTCAGTGTAAAAGTGGACCAGGCTGCAGGTAAATCTTCATGCTCCACTGGCTCACAGCAAACCTTTCCAGAGAGGTACAATGTGGAAGAAAGCCCACAGGCTCAGACTCTGCTTCAGCAGCAGACTGAAGCAAGAGTCACAACTACAGTATCACAGTTCTGATATGCTTGGCTTCAATGGAGCTGGCCCATTTAAAAAAAAACCCAAACCAAAACAAACTACCAACAGAATTGTGCCCTGCCACCTCTGTTCTCTGTCTGAGAAGCATGAGGATTTCAGCAGGACCACAGAGAATGTTGCTGTTTCCAAGTCCCTCTAAGAGATTAGAGCGCAGGACAAACAACACTGAAACTACTTGTTTTGTTCCAGAGGATTTGAACAAAGACACAGTGAAACTTGGCTCTCCTTACAGTGCTCCATTCAATCGCAGGCTGAGCACCTAGGGCGGTGCTTTGGCCAAACTACAGGACACTTCCCTTGTATGTCCAGGATTCCTTCTGAAAACTTTCAAAAGGCCCTTTCTGAAACCACACTGTAAAGGTGACTACATTTTCATGTTTCAGAAGGCCCAATACTTATTCTCCTTCAAACACAAATTAATCTAGAGCAGCTCCACTGTCACAACTTTGTAGTTTCCTACATCCTCCCTCGGCTGTAGTGGAACAGATGATCCTAAATTAACGTTTCTAAAGGAAAAACTATCATCTGTGATTTGGAATTCTGACTGTACACCAGGTTGTCACCAGTATGAGGTCTGCCTTTCCCCACTCTACAGCAAGACACACGCTCCAGTTCAAAGCCCCCTGGTTCAAAACAATGAAAAACACAGTTTAGGCAAGCTGCAAGCCACCACTCAGAGCCAGGCACTATGGGGGCCCCCCTTTTATATACTTACAAAATCTTGCTGAATGTCAGTGAAATCTTTTCCATATTTTTCTAGTGCTTCCTCGAAGAGGTTTGCCTCTGAAGCAGACCACTCTTCCATCTCATCTCTGCACAGGACTGGCCCACCTTGTGGCACAAGTGCAGAGATTGCCTTGGAAATGTCATAGACATTTTTGTGCAAAGTGTCCATAGCATGGAACTAGGGGGTTGGAAAGAAGAAAGAGAAACGTAAGGACAAGTATCTGGGGGGAAAAATGTTCAACAGTGAAACAGCAATGACAAATTCTGCACTGAGATTTGAAGGTGTGGTAATCTGTACCCAACAAAAAGTCAGTAAAAGCTGGTTCCAACCTCACCCTGACTGTAGCTGTCAGCGTACAAAGCTAACATTCGCTAATAGTGAGGTTTGTGGAACACAAGCCCTTGTGTATCAATTATTCCTATCAGCTCAGCACCAGCACCACCACTGCAGCACTGCTGGTAACAAAATGCACAGGATATATCCACTCTCCCCAGGACTGAGCTACCATCCACAGATGAGGCATAGAGACAGAGGTCCAAGGGCGTTTCCTTACATAGCCACGCATTTTCTTTGTCAAATAATCCACAAAAATTTCCCATATGAAAAACAAGAGTAGCAACACATGTACATTCCCCTCCAAAGAGCAGAACCCCCAACAAAGATTCAAGTTAAGTCACACATCACAGCTGAGTAGGAAAGAAGAATGACTCTCAGGGGCAATTACACCTCAGAAAGCCGAGCCATGGCTGTCTGCAACTTGTGATTTACAAGGACTGAGAACACGCTGCAAGAGAGGAATTGCTATTAGTAAATGAATGCTTGCCTTTATTCCCCTGTTTCTGCAGTTTTCATCAGGATGTTATTTGCCTTTCATCATAACAGTTTTGTGCAGATGCATAATTAACCCACATTGCTCTAGACTAGAATTTGTTCTACATATAAGCTTACATTACTCCAGTTACGAGGTGAGGCTTTGATAATAGTTCTCTGGAGACTTCATAAATTTTATTCAATTTTTCATTAAACTTTCTGTAGCATAAAAGTTCAAGTTTTTTCCTTTTCCTTGATCTACCCAGCAACATTTATGATTATGAAACGTTAACAATATCACTACTCCTCAGGTACTCTAAACTGGAGCTCATCAAAGAAAACAACATCAACTGACATTTCTTATCTGACCGTAAGCTTTTCCCTTAGACATCCCTGGTCAATCTCACCCAAAGATGCCAATGACAGTCTGGTGTTGGGGAAGTGATGAAGGATGGCATTCTGGCATTGTAACATCACAGACAGGCAGACAATAATTTGCATTCTTCTCAAGAGAGCTACTGAGCCCATGCAAGGGATGAGCTGTCAAGCATGTCATCAGAATATTTTAATAAAACTCAGCCAAAAAAAAAAAAAATTGTCTCATAGTATTATCTATGATGGATCATAAGAGGCACATGGCCAGAAAAAGTTACATCTGTAACTAAAGGATTCCTTTAAAAAGGCAGGGTCTGCTTCACAGCAAGTCACAACTACAATCCATCTGTCCCTCTCTTTTTGCCAACAGTTAATGCTGAGGTGAATATTTTGCATCTCTCAAAAACTTAAGGTCCTCTAAAAAAAATCTTACCAGTGTGATGTCCCTGGAGGCTGCTGCAGCACTCATGTGCAAACTTGGCTGTCTGACAGAACTACTGCAATCCAGGGCTCGGGCAAACGTACCAACAGACCTGAAAGAAATTTAACACAGCGTTAACTTTGTGTGCAAATCCAGCATAAATATAAACACCCAGCCAACACTTCCTGAGATGAGCAGACTCCATTTCCCAGTTACAAGATTACATGGTTTGGCACTCATTCTGAGCCAGAAACCATTCTCCCCAAATGTGGTTTGTTATTGTGAACACTTTACTTAGTCCGTATGACTGAAGAGGCTTAGGCATGGCAGAAAAAACAGAGAAAGACTCAAGGGTCACCAACGGGGAGTTTTGAGCTACTCTTTAATCCCTTATCTCCCAACAGACTTGAGCTGCAACAGGAACAGAGCACAAGCAAGCTTTATGAATGACAATAGTCTCCTCCACAATGGCAAGAGCAGTGCTGTCCAAAGGTACAGAGACAGATGCCAAGATCAGACACAAAAAATGCAGCAATGCAAGCGTTTTTCTAACAGTTCCAGAAAATCAGAAACAGTATTATTTTACAACTTAACATTGTATTATATATACCATAAAGCCTGCTTAACACAGCAGTTCTCAAATACTTCACAACTCATAATTTCTGCATCCGAGACCACAAGCCCCATGCTCTTCATCTTATTCCTAAAGAAATTATTCCTAAAGAATCTTATCCTTATCTTATTCCTAAAGAAATTCCTAAAGAAATTAGTTGGAGAAACCTGTAACAAACATTGGTTCTCAAAATTCCTACTTCCCTGTCTGTTTGCCACACCACATGGGCTAAACACTTGTGCTCCTGCACAGTGAACTGGAGCTGAATTCCTCTGAGCAACTACAACAACAAAAAAAGGCGGGTTTGGGTTTTTCCCCCTCCACTCAGATCACTTCCCCAAACTACCTGAGAGCACAGAGGAACACACCAGTGCCAAGCAGAGCAGGAGTAGGAAAGGTAAATGTTTGAGAAGTAGTTGTCATCAAACATCTAATTTTGACCAAAATCCAAACCAGCCTCCCCCATCCAAGTGTCTTTGGCAATTCAGACTTTGCCCTCTTCCCAGCCTCCCACTCACTGTCCCCATCCCTGCCCCACAAATCCCCCGTGCCCAGCTTTAGCTAAACTGATACTTTTGTTGCTGATTCTGAACAGAAGCAATTCCTGTTCTCATCTTTGCAGTGATTCTCATTACAGCCTGCACCTCGCAGCAGCAAACCCAGTGGGCAGCACTGAACTGCCAGAAAGAACCACTAAAACCAGCTCTGCCACCAGAAGCCTACACAAGGTGGAAACTCCCATCACAAAACAGCTCCACGGTTTGGTTTGTTGGTTTACAAACCAAACCACGTGAAAACCCAAGAGAGGGAAGCGGAAAAAAAAAAGGCAGACAGAACCAGGGTTCATCTATAAAAGCACCATCTAAAACACAGACAATTTGGAGTGTTACCTGTGTGTTTTTTCCCCTAAATTTTTCAGTCATCAATTGCTATGAGAGCCTAAAATTTAATACAGGCTTCTGTTTATAGAAATGGATACCAACTAATTAGTTCACAAACCTTTTATAAAGGAAGAGTTGATCAATAAAGATTGCTTTGGGCTTAAATAAAAACAACATCAGCACCTATCTGCAGGGTTTTATTTTATTGTGCCTACCTCTTGGAATCTAGGCATTTGAAAGTATCTTCAGCCCATCATATGCATTTACCAGAATTCTTAGCAAACCATTAATGGATGCTGAAGTGTCACTGGTTTTGAAAAAGGCAGTAAATGGACAGAGCAAAGAATGGCCAAGAATTTAATTCACTAAGTCTTCTGCATGCTGACCAAAGTATTCGAAAAACCCCACCAACTACAGGATCACTTTCACATGCAACTTGCTTTGCTTTTATGAACCAAGTTGTAAATCTGAGGCGCTGCTCCTAAAGTCATGCTGTTCCCACAAAGACATGTAAAAAGCACATAATCTTAAAATGGAGCAAGCGAATCAAGCAACCAGAACCAGTACTCATGCTAATAAAATAAAAAAGAACATGAGAAAGTTCTTGGAAGACTTACAAACATTTACTTCTTCAAATGAGAGGTAAAATGCTCTTACCGTGCTACCACCAGGAACTGGTCTATCTGCTTGTCTACTAGTGGGTTAAAGGCTTCCCAAACTTTTGTTTCAAGTTTTGACTGATCTCTTCCATCATCCTCACCTGGTTGAAAAACAGATCAGAAGTATTTAGTATGGCTCTTTTAAAATACGAGTACTTTCTAGGTTATTTTTTTATCTCACAATAATGTCACTGTTAGCCCATCTCAGTTACTCTGCCTGACAGGCCACTGAAAATTTCACTCACTTATTTGTATGTGACAATTTTAGCTTGACAGACACAACAACACAGCTCATCCTAATTGGGCAATCAGATTTTCACAAACTGGTGTCAGAGGATATGTCATGGGAAACAGACTGCATCTTTCTCCAAACTAAGACAGTTTCTTTCCAGTTTCTTTCCCCAGCTCATCTGTCTTCCTCCTTTATCTTGCAGCAGTTCCAGGAAAACAGACACACTCCCAGCTGCTCTGAGCAGGCAAACAGTAGCTGGTTCAACCCATCTCAGCTGCTTTCTATGGGGGAAAGCATGGCATCAGACACTCTTCATTTTCCTGAGTCTAGACAAGCCAGAATACCCTTGTAAAATACAGGAGCTACTGAGACTTTTTTTTTTTTTCTTTCTGCTTCCTTTAAAACATCTGGCAATTACCCTTCTCTGAAGCCCCATGTTGGCCCACTGCAGGAACCGGATGCCTTTCAGATTAGTTCATCCTCACTTAGGGGACTTGCCAGCTGTTGAATAAATACCAGTTTCATAGACAAATTAAACAAGAATCCTGACCCTTTTTTTTTTGCCTGTTTTAACATGAGACTAACAGTGTCAGCAGAGCTTCTAAGCAAAGACAGAAGCATCTCATTGCTTCCACATCTTGGCCCATCCAGATTGGATGTGGTCTTCCCAACACGGGTCACAACCCTCTCTCTCTTAGGAGAAGCTTATGGATAGACCTTTCCTTCTGCATTACACAGGGCTCAGGAAAGAACAATTAGATGCCAACACTCCTCATTCCTCTCAGTTTTTCCACACACTTTTGGATCTGTAGGGTAGTGCAGAGAGAAATCTAAAGTTAGTTACTATCTGATAAATATTCTGGTTCCTGCTACTTCTCCCTCCTCCTCAGGCCAGTGTCCTCAAGGTCCCACTGCTCTATGACACGGTGGGGCCAGGCTGAAGTCACAACACACGCTCCAGCGAGCAAATTCTTCCTCCTGCCTGCTCTGCAGGTGAGAAGTCTAGGCTGACAGCCAACACTGGAATGGGGAGAGGGCTCCAGGGAAAAGGCACCCAGCAGTAATGGGCAAATTGATGAGGGCAGACAGTATTTAATTGGCAGTAATTTGGGAGGGGCTCTTATAGGGAAGTGAGGCTTGATTAAAAACACAAAAGGCTTTACAGATGTGATGGAAATGTGTGCTTCCCATGGAAATTCTGAAATCTCCTAATAAAAAGAGTGCAAGCTCCGAGAGAGCCCATTAATTCAATTTATTTCAACAACTTTTATGATTTGGACAAATGCCCATTTAAAGACCCATTTGCAAGAGAAATAATTGCCTTCAGTGGGCAACAGCCTCAACAAATCCAGCCATTGCTGCACACATGGCCTGGCAGTGAAACCATCTCCCACACCTAGGCAGGCCTCACACAGAGAAGTGGCCACATTCAACATGAACTCTTGACAATTTAAATAAACTACAGAAATTACCCTCTTTTAGTAAGTCTGTTATATCTGCCTGGTATCTGTTTCCAACTCGAATCTCTCCTTTATCAGCAAGCAGGGTCTTTTGTTGAGGATCATAAACTAGTGAATAAAAGAAGAAATCCTAAAAATAAAACAAGAGCAAAAAGGTAAACAGTGTTATTAGCTTTTACTTTCAGCTTTGCAGTCATACTACTAAGTTTTTACAGTTTAAGTGTGGTTTCATTACCTATATATAGATTTCTAAATTGGGTGAACAAAAAGTAAATGAACCACCGGTTTTAAAACCCTATTTAAGTACTGTCACTTTCTTCTACACTGCAAGTGTTAGCTCCCAACAGCAGCCTCTCTCTTAACATACAGCCTCTCAAATTGAAGTGAACAAAGCTCCTCTTGCACAGGCAAGACTCAGAAAGGGCCAAGAGACAATGAGATGTTTCAGAACACAAAACTGCCACATCCCATGCAATTCCCATATTCCAAACCAGGAGGACTAGATGCCAGTGACCTATCCACACAGAAATACCAGCACAAATTGAAGCATAACTTCAGAATGTTACAGCCACACCAATGCAACCCCAAGAGAGGTGTGAAGCCCCAGACTAACCCTGTGGCCTCTGCTGGGCTTGCTCCAATCTGTCAATGTCTCATGCTGAAGGGCCCAAAGCTGGACAAAAACCTACATAAGTGGTCTCACAAGGGATGAAGTGAGGGGATGAACCCCTTCCCTCCATCTGCTGGCTACACTCCTGCTAACACAGACCAGGATGTGCTCAGCTTTCCTTGTCACAGGGATGTGCTGCTGACCAACTTCTGGTCTGCTACCATCTAAGCTTAAACCACCACGTTCCTTTCTGCTTGTTATTAGGAGAGGGGCAGCAGACTTGGCAGCAGCAGTAATTAGCTGCAGGTGGCAATCCATTAATTTGTTGCTCTTGTTCAAGTAGATGTGGAAAAGGCTAAAAGAGCTGCTTGGCTTCCGCTACCTTGCTGTTTAAAATTAAAGCAAGAAGGCATTCCAGAATGAGAATGTTCTGCCAGGGCAGAGAAAGGAAACAGCCAAAATTTTTAACTACTTAAAACTGTACAGTTTAAGTAATTAAACTTTTCTGCATGGATAAGAACTTAGCTATAGCTATTGACCAGGTATGCTCCATCAAAATATAGTGTGCAGTTCTGGGCAGGATTAGAGCTCTGGTAGGACATGGAACAACAGACTTTTTGAAACCTCTGTCCACAGCAACATGGTCACCAGGAAGGAGAATTATCTGAACAGAAACAGGATGTGCATCGGGCCATTTTCCACATCTAGGTTTCTGGCTTGTTTTTTCACTCCCCTTATTTCTGTTGAACTATCAGGCACTCTGTTTAAATGCACCTCATTTCATGCTCACCTCATTTTTCCCTTTCCCTATATTTGTATGTGTCAACAGCATGCAACAAAAATTAGGACAAAACCAGCATGAGTTTCAAGCCCTGTTCAGCTTTACGAAGAGGTGGCAAAGGAAAAGAGAGTCTCCCAATCTGTCATGCAAAGCCTCAGAAAAAGAATTGCTGTGAGTTTCCACAGTAACATGGCAAAAATTCTGGAAGACAACTGAACTTCAACTGTATGGGTTGTCTGTAGTTGGGTTTGGGGTCAGAGGATTTGACTGCATCCTAAGCAAATGATATGTTTGAAAGAACTCCTACTCCCACAGATACCAGGGTCAAGCTACATCAACCTACGGGCAGAAGGCAGCTTCAGAGCACATGAACACTCATTTATATTACATCTATGTAAAGAATTCTGGGTCTCCTGCTTCCTGACACATTCAAAGCTCAAGATATTGCAATATTTTGAGAATGTATCACTGTGGAAATAAAATGTAGGAAAAGCTTTTGTCTCACAGGCTTCCAGGTTATAAATATAGTGTTTAATTTGTTCCAGCTCCAAAATACCTGATGGTAGGACAAAGTATAAGCAGTGCAACATTAACGCTTCGCAGGCATGCTGCCCAGCAAATATGCAACACACTACAGTGTAACAACACAGTGAGCCCCAAAGAGGACCAATTCCACAGGCAATTCCTTTAGTCTTTTTTGGCTAGGCAAAGTCATACATTGTGGAGGGGGTTTCTCCCATGATATTTGACTGTTAGATGCCCTATTGCTTTTCTTTTACTGGTTATCACCATGAATTCTCTCTATAAAATCTCTATTAGTCTCAGATCATCCACTTATGTCTTGTCCAGTTTTGTCTTAAATCAATCAGGTTGAACAAAAGAATGAAAATCCTCTGGTCTCTTCTCTCCATCCAGAGCCTCCTCAACAGAGGAGAGATGGAAGTCTGGGGGCCCAAGTGTGAGTCCAACAGAGACTGCAAACCCTAGAGGTATTTCAATACCACTGCCATGTTCCCTCACAGATATGAGATTCATTCTTGCAGACTGAGTGGGACTGCTGAAAACATTAATACATGTCAGCCTAGTGCCAATGCAAACTAAGAAACAAACTAGATCCTTGTGTACTCTAAAGCATGTGTGAACTCCTGACCACCGCTATGTGATGAGAACGATTTTTCACAAGGGTTTCACAAGAGTGATGTTCACAACAAAATAACACTGCTCTTCAAAATCCTCCGCACTCATTTGTGCTGTCAAAACTGTGTATGCTGAGTTTGCAGCAGTCAAAAAAGAAAAGGGTTTTCTCTTTTCATTTCAGATCCCAGAAAACACCCAGCACATTAAGAAAAAATGAACATGACCTGCCAAGAGTTAAAATTGAATCACGACTTTCTGCTTCTCTCAACTGTTAGAGAGACATATCTGCTCAGAGCTCCCCTACCCAAGCCCTTACGCTACCCACAGCTATAGCCAAGAACCAAAGTCACCAAGAAACTAGAGAAAGAAAAGTAAATGTACACCACAGAAATAATGGTTACTTCATTGCAGCTTGCAAACTTAAAATATATCAAATACATGAAAGTAACTAGAGAACATTTTAGTTTTAGGGGGCTACCAAAAGGAACAGATATGCCAGACATCTGCTCAGCAGGCAAATTCACACAAGCCTCTGGATATAGCCAGGCAGAGCAGTAAAACAGACAGTACATTCAAAACAGTTTCCTGCAGAATAGAGAAAGCTAGTGCTTTTGCCATAATTGGCTATGCCCTTCTCTTGATCTCCATGGGAATTAGGTGTCTATAGAAAATGCAGGTTTTCCAGTTGCTTTTTTTTCCTCTCTTTCCTGCTATTCCTCACTCCTGCTACAAACCCAATTTTACCAGGCACAGTAAAAGAGTGAGTGCTGGTCCCCTTCAGCCTGCTTTTCAAATGTACAAGGCAATCTTCCTGAGGAAGATGACAGAGAGAGGGTGGAGGAGGAGAAGAGAGATAACAAAAATGTAATTTTGCTATGCTTACTATCTCCCTAAAAACTTCTGTCTGGATGTTTAACCTGCTTCAAGGCAGACAAGCTTAGCCTGAAAGCCTACTTTTACTGGTCATAACATTTAGAAAATCCAGTACCAGATTCCCTAGAACTGCTTAGGCTTTATTGACAGAAGCCATGCTAGGAAAAAAAGGAACTACCCTGAAACATTTTGAAAGCAAAGGATAGATTAAGAACAGGAGGCATGGGGAAAGAAGAAACAGCTCAAAACAATACCATCCAGTGTTAGGAATCCACTGGGCAACAACTATCTCCTGTTCTTAATCTCTTTACCCTCCACCCAAGCACATTTGTGTTCCTGAGCTTTTAATTTCTTTACCATCTGTCCAAGTTAGTTTGCACCACAGCAAAATGCCATGCTAAGTGACAGGACACATTCCGGGAACTCTCTCATTCTGTGAAATCTCCAAGTGCCTGCTCAGTTCTAAAAATAACCCACATCCCTCATCTTGCATTTTGAAAGTTCAAAAGGAAGGGGCAAAAAAATTCTCTTTCTGTACCTACATCCACAACTGAGCATTGCATGATCAGAGGAAAGCATCTCCCTTCAGTCCCTGCACACCTACCTGTAACACCAGTGGTAATAAAAACATGTTGGGAGCAACTGAGAACGAACACTACTTAAGAGTTGAGTACTAGCAAATCTGAAATAATTTCAGTTTGATTAACTTTTGCTTTCAAACTGGCATATCCTGGGCTGCTAGCTGGTTACAAGCACTGCTGAATACCACATCCCTTGTCTGATGCTCTGCCATTTGGCAGCCTTCAGCAGAATAGAGCCTACATTTTTTTGGTTTCACATTCCAAAGGGAAACTCTACTATTTAATCCCTGTGCTTTGTCTAAAATTCTCTTAAACTAAAGCATCAGATTAAAACCAATCTTATGCTTAAATAAATACTGAAGAAAGCTACAAAAAAAAGCTATTTAAAGAGAAAGCCCAGCTATGAGAGAGACTGCAGTATGCTCCTTGCAAAAAATGGCCTTTCTTCTCCTTTCTTAAGGGCCAGTAATGGCCATCACTCTACTGTTTTTAATTACAACATTTCCTCTCTTGTATAACATTTCAATGTTTTCAAATGCAAATTATTTGCTTGCAGATGTGTTCAAATAATAATATCCTGAAGTTCTTTGCTAATCTCCACAGTAAATCTCTCACAGATTGTCAGACTCCAACACTGCCTAACCCAGCTGGCAGCCAGAGATTATTTAATTAAAGGTACAGAAATATAACTTCTAAAAAATACAAGAGTAATTTTTTAAAATCACAAAACGCCTGAAAAAGTAACACCCAATATTTATATTCTGAATGGCGTTTAACTGTGCAAGACAGTTCAGTTTCAAGTTTTTTGTCTGAGATACCTTTAAAGAGAGAGACTGGGAAAATTTTTGTCAGATGTCACCTGACAAGCAGTTTTTCAAGGATTTAAATGTCAGTGGTGGCATATGGAGGACTCCAGATAAGTATTTTGACCAGTGAACTCAAAGAACAAGGAACTAAGCTCCTCAAAATTCTGAGGCAAGGTCAAGCTTAAAGCATATTAACATAAATCTGTATGATTTCAGGATAAAGCAAATACAGAGAAGCACAGCTTGCTGGCTTGCTCTCTCCTCTACAGTTACTGCATCTCCCAGGGCATCAGCCTCCAGGTTGGAACTCTCAGCCCTGCCACACTGATGAGCAAGTTGGGTTCTCTTTACAGAAGGAGAGGCAGCTCACTGTCACACAGGAATGTAACCACAGGGTCTGGCCCCCAGATCCACAAGGTTTTATGCACAATGAAGATTGTACAGAGCCTAAAGCTTCCCACAGTACATGCAGAAATGAAAGAACTCTTCAGAAAACTTGCAAATAGGCACCAAACCTAAACTGTGCCAGAATAAACTGTTCAAGCTTTACAATGCACAGAATGGTTCCTACCTCCCGTTCCAGATACGATTTAAGGGATTCTGTCTCATTTAACAGAGTAACGCTGCATTTGCCTCTAAAAAAAAGAGAAACATGTCTCATGAAAAAACCATCCTAAATGCTCATGTGATTCACAAGATGGTATTAGTGAAGTTGTACACAGAACTTGATCTTACATTGAAGAGTACTTGAAAAATAACAGTGTTGAGTGATTTTTTTAATAAAATGGAAGAAAACAGTCATTACCTAATGTGTGTGGCTGGCAGAGATTCCAGCTGTCGTGAGAGAAACAACTCACGATGTCGTAGCTGATGCTTCTGTTTCTCTGGTAAATCAACCATTTCTGGATTTTCCATCTCTTCTTCCATTTCTCCTAGTCATAGAGAGACAAAATTGATCAAGAACAAGACAAGTATTGACTCTGAGCAAGTCAGAATGACCTGCTCCAAAACCTTTGCTAAATAACAAACTTTAATCAGATTAAATGTAACATTTCAGCCAATTGAACAATTACATAATTAGTACAGACCCTTGAAATTATGCCTGTGAAACATTGTACTTATTCACCACCACCATCAAATCACCCCAGCACACACAGGTCATACCAAGCTGAATGTCATACAAATCTGCTACCAACAGAGAAGGTCTGGAGAGAGAGAGCTGCTTTTGGAGACCATCCGTGCAATCAGATTGATCAGGTAGAAGCTGACACATGGTGAGTGAGGCAAAATGAAGTCTTTCCTCTTTGCCAGGCATCAGTTATCATAAACCCTATTCCTCTTTCGGGACATCATACTGTCCCATGCCAGCATTAACAGCTTCTATAAATATATATATCTGTAAATAAACTGCCCTTTCCAGCAGGAAATGCCCACTGGAAAGGGCAGTTTATTTAATGAGTCTTATTTTGTGCTCTCCCCACCCCAACCACAGCCACAAGATTAACTGGAATGCAACCAAACACCTGAGGCCACTCCTGCCACCCTCCTTACCTTACCCACACCACACACATCCAACTGCAGCACTCCTGAATTGCAGCAGTCAGGATCCACCATCTCTTCCTTGGAGCTAGCCAATCCCCATCCAACCAGTTCTCAAACATACACCAAAGTAAATACATGAAATCCCACCCACACTGACGTGCAACTGATCCCAAACATCTTCAAGCATCTTTCTTTTAGGAAATAAATTGTATGTTTTGTGGTTGTTAAGAAGTATCCTGCCAGTTACGCCAGTTAAAGCTGTAAAAGGGCAAAATACTCAAAGAAAAAAACTCCAAAGATCCTCCATGATGAATGACTGAGAAAGAAGAGATCAGACTTTTCTCTAAGAAATTAATGCAGTTACTTGTATTTGGCAAAACCACAGGCAAAGTTTCCCAGACTGTAGTAGAATGAGCTGTAAAGCTTCATGCAAGAATTGTAAAACTCTAATTTTACAGCAGCATTACTCTCAAAGAGCAGACTTAAGCCTGCAGCTTAATTCAACAGTTGTTGCCAAAAAACATTTCTAGTGAGAAACACATACAGGCACAGTTATGATTTATATACCCTTAGGATCAGTTAACTAAATCCCCATAATTATCCCAAAAATAAAGGAAACAGAAAGATCTCCATTTTATAAAACACTAAAATTGCATTTAGTTTTAAATAGGCCACCGTTACACCAAAGGTGGTGACAAAAAATTATGTACCCTTCAGGTTGCCCACAATTTATCACCATTTTACTGCCCTGAAAAAAAAATCTGCAGTTTATTTGCCTGTCAGGTAGGCTGCTCCAGCAAGGAAGGAAAAAAAGCATAATTAAACCAGACTTCAACATACAATAGCTGCTAGACCACATGAGATGCTAACCATACAGCAGCATGTACTTAGGTTTTAGTATTTTCCTGGGAACGAGAACACCAAATTTACATTTATATTTACACTGTAAATATACCAGCAGCAACCCACGAACAATCCAGCAAGTTCTAAGCTCATTTGCCTGAAAACTGAAGGATGCACAAAGGAAAAGGGAATTCACGCCTGTACTTACAGCAGCTTTTGGAAATGACTGTAGTGCACTGTGTAATACAGGGAAAATACTACAAGGAGCAACCTAAAATACTTTGTATCTTCAGTATATTTGATAGCCTACAGCTTGTAGAAATTACATTTTTCTTAAAAGTATATCAACCCCTTTGTGCCAATGAAATCTACAGACAAAATGAAAGCACCCAGCACAACCAAACTAATCCCAAGGACTGTATCCTTTGAGGTAGGCTCGCCCTCCAAGTAGTGTTTTATTTATGTGCCCTACTTTTGTAATAAAATACAGAAGGTGGAGAGCACATATGTTCTTATGGCAGCTCTGCTATGAACAGCCTCTCAAAACCAAAAAGCGTAATACATTTCTTCTTAAAACCAGACATTTCTACAGGTAACAACCAACTCCCTCACACACAGAAGTAAAACTGTCATAGCACCCTCAGACAGAGGTAGGAACATTCCAAGAAATAACAAACAAATCTATATGAACCATGTCCCTCCTCTTTCACAGCCATGATTTAGCCATGAAAAACCAGACCTGACCAATGTATTGGGAACCAAGGGATGGGGGAGAGAAGGACTGGATCCAGGACAGGAACCTCTTCCTCACTGAGCTCAAGCAAAAGCCGCTTGGACAAAAAGCACCCCGTAGCACCTCACACCGCACTAACACCTCACCCAGGCAGCACAGGCTGAGTCAGACTGTGAACCACAACGCGGGCTGTCCCAGCCCCAGGACCAGTCTGACATAGCTGCATTTCATCTTCCCACAGCTCACCCACTCACACTAACTGGAGCAAACGCCACCATCAAGAATGGTGGCCTCCGAGAAAAAAGTTTCAAAAAAAAAACCCACAACATGTATTTATAAAATATCCAATAAATCTTTTAGAAAGATTTGCCTGGAATTTTTGTGGAATAAGTGGTATGGGAATACAAGAGGCGCAGTACATTAGGACTTCAGTGCTCTCATAAAGCCTTACTTCAAAATTAATCTTTCTGCTTGATAGATGTGCCTGTGCAGATTTGAAACTAAACATTTAATCATAATACAAACAGTAATATATCAGCTATGCAGCAGTAGCCGGTGGAATGCTGTAAGAAGTGTATTAGATTAAGTGTTATTTGATACTTAATGGCAGGATCATTAATAGCACATGAACAAAGTTTGAAGATGACTTATATTGGAACAAGAGATAGGCAGATTAGGCACAAACAGCAAGACTTGCAACAAAGCTGACCTATATGGGGAAAAGAATTAGAAAGAGTAAACTTTGAGTTGGCAGGTGAAACCCAAGAGGCAGTAATTGTAATTTAAAATGACTGGGTGTGTGAGATGTGAAATTAAACATCAATATTTGCTAGACATGAGAAAGAATAGCAATTTGCTATAGATCAGATTGGGCTCTTCAGAGCATCAAAAGCTGAAAGAAGCAGCCCTTTCTCTTCATTATGGGTGCCACAAAAGTAGCCACATGACAGCATTCAGAAATGCATGAAGGTAAACAAGACACAGAATCAGGTTCAGAGAACACCCGAGGTTTACCAGCTTGGGAAACAGTCTGCAGTAGCAGAAGAATTAGTTAGCATGGTTATAACTAACAAAATAACGTAAAGAATAAAGAAAAAGAGGAGGGCCAAATCATTGGCAAACACAGTAAAACCAGTGCTACTGACCTGCACAACAGCTCCTTCAGCAGCAAAGGAAGCTGCAACTCTGGCTGCTTTAACAGCTTAACTAAGAACCTTGGAGGAACATTCTAGAAATGTTGTATTTGAATAAATTAAAATACAACACCAGGTTCCTTCTTCCAGGTTCAGTTTCAAATGGTTTGTATGAAGCTGTAGCCTTATTCCTTTTTTCTCTACCAAAAACCAGATATTGACTTGTAGCTGTAGAAAACATGGAGAAAGTTTTAACAGACAGGAATCCTTACACCTTGACATTTCAGAAGGAGTTTGCCACATTATCAATGTGGATCCCTTGCCACAACATTCTGGTGGTCATCTCCTGCAGCCATGGCCACTATTTCAGGTAGCAAACAGACACTATTTTGGTCACCTATATCTTCCCTCACTGCACCACTCCCAGAGAGAAAAAACACAGTTCCCTCCTCTCAGCAACAACCGAGCCAAGGTGTTATTAGTGGATATATGAATTGGACTCCTCTTAAATCTTCATGTGTGGGGCCGGGAGAAAATAGAGAAGGGAAATAAAATGGAAGAAATAAAAAAAAGAAGAAAAAAAAAAAAAAGAGCTAACTCATGAAGCTGTTGACAAACTTCATTTAGATTGGTGTTATTTAAAATGTAAAAAAAATTCTCAATAAATTCCCTACCTGTTTAGGCACACAGGTATCATGCAAAGATTTATTTTCAGAAGCTTTGGCGCTTCCAAAACCAAGCTGCCAGAGAGCACCTGCTGAAAACCAACCATAAATCTGCCAATCCAGGCAGCACTAAGTCAGTTCCCCAACCACTACCAACTGGTCAGTCACAACTGCAAATATTTAGATAATTATAAAAAACTGTGTAAGACATTATATAAAGAAAATACATAGTGACAGCATCCAACAATACGTTAAGGAGTGAAGTATCTTTCCCATTTCTCTTCCATCAAGTCCTGTCTGCAATCTTGTTTTCAAAGTCTCTCGGCAAGAACTTTAAACAGTGTCTTACTTGTGAAGCAAGTTCATTTCAGAAACAGTTTGGGAAATTCCCTAGAATAATTTGTGAGGTGATTAAAGAGGCTTATGAACAAAAAGCACTAACAATGCATGGAAGACATCATAAGGCTGAAAGATTTATAGGATAGCCCAGACAAGCTTTACACCATATGATAAAAATAGTAAGATCACAGATTAAATCCAAGAATCAGGTTACATACATTGGGTACTAATTTACAGTCACCAACAACAAAATAGGATACTTCCAACACATTTCTCTGTATACAGACTTATGAAAACAGACAACATTTCAGACTTGCCTGTTTCAAATACCTGATGGATCATCCAAGCTAAAGTGGCTTTTTATTTGTTTTTTTACAACTTCAAAACATTAATTTCACAATTACATCTTTTTCCTTCCTTTATTGGAAGAGTAAAAAAATAACAAAATATCCATACAATTTTTCCATGAATGCCCTGGCTGTATCTCCCCATTGCTTAGCTCTCTCACTGCACTGATCTCAACAGTAGGTCTGAAATAAAGGCACCTTAAACAGAAGACTGTGTGAATCCAGAAATGTCTGCAGTCAAAGCTCCATTAATCAGTTGAACAAAGGCAGTTAAAAGATCAGCGATGCAGACACGTACATCTACTGCAAATGCATCAAAATGAGGCAACAGGAGACTTTATGGAAATGAACTCAAAGTCAGTGACAGTGTGCAATATCTGTACTAGAATCTTAACATCTACAAAGTTTAATTTTGTTATATCATGCAGGATGTTGATTTTTTTTTCAGAGCAAAGAAATAAATGGCTGTCCAAAAAGCTTAATTTTGCTCTCTTCTCCCTTTTTATGAAGAATGGAAACCAGAGAGCAGCACATCTATCTAAATAAATGGAAGTTATTCAATAGCAATTTTATTCTGCACCAGAAAGAAAGATACTGAAGAAAATGCTAGTTACTAATGAAATTTACTCTAAGAGACAGACTCAGTTGTCTCTGGTTGCTCTATTAATAGGATTTTGCTATAGAAGAATTCTCCCATCTTTCAAACAACACATATGAACAATTATTTGTTTGCATTAAGAAAAACCCACTTAGATTTCTTATCACAAAGAGAAATCAGCATTTGCAGGTTCAAAGAGCATTTATGTGGGTTCAAATTATTTTTCATTTTCAGTCTCAGATATGTTTCTGTGAAACCCTTCCCACCTGCTTCCTTTACTAAACCTAGTGAAGTGAGACACAGATGAAGGAATCAATAGCCATGTTGTTTATGGTGTAGCTCCTCTTGAGCTTCAGGATCCTCAGATAAAATGAATACTGCTGCACTGAAGAAATCTCAAAAAAGCTTTGCTTGCCATCACAATTCTGTGACATAGCAAACTCTCCCTCAACACCACGATCTATTTTCAAGGTATGGCTGCAATGGAGGGATTATTTGGACAGACTCCAACAGAAAATACTCAAATTTATCAGTAAGGGACTCTTTTTGCTGCATCTTTTCCCCAATGGCATTAAAGCAGTGAGAACACAGCAAGTCATTATATTCATTGCTAAAACTGAGTATCTGATTTAATCAATCCCCGGATCACTCTATTGATACACACACCAAGAAGTACATTAAAAGACAGTGATGCTTGCCAGCTAAATCACAGTTCTGACATGCCCATATCTGATTGCTTCTCTCTCATTTATAGATGTGCTCTGAATTACAAGGATTCATAAGGCTGTCCATGCTTTTTACTAAATTTTAAGCAATCTGAACAGCTACATCTCACACACTTCATCGTTTACAAGAGAGGAACAGTTTAGTTATTCCACTTGCTTCCCAACAAAAGGGCTTTAAAGTATTCAAAATTGTGATAGGAGATTCTCAGATTCTCTGTTTTCATAGTGTATTTATTGAGCATGTTCAGACAAAAGCTGCGTCACTGCAAGAAATATTATTAATATTGAAATTTAAAGAGAAATCCTGTTAGTCAGGTTTCAAGCTGGCCATGTTTCAAGTTGCTTTCCCATAATCAGTCTATTTGATTCACTCTAATAATATTTGAGAGGTTTTTTTTAAATATACAAACCAAATAATTCATGAGAAGTTATATTAACAGGAAGAATACTTTCTCCCACCCCAAAAATTAAAAAAATCAGTTCTGTGGAGCAAGTAAGATGTCTTTACTCAGCCCTAACTGAAAACTTCTGTCTTGTCCCCACCAAATCAAACCATACACAAACAAGGTATTAAAAGGTTTAAGAAAAGGGGAAAACAAACAAACAAAAAAGAGGGTCACGTAGAAAGACAGAAAAGTCGGTCAAACAAGTAATGCCAAATGCTAACGATGACTACAGAAAAAAAACCCATTTAATATACTGATACTTGAAATATCAAAGTTGTCCCCAAGTTTGACAACTTTGTGCAGAAGCAATGTCATTTGAACACAAAGCAGCTTACTTGCATGTTTGTCTGCCAGTACAATGAGCGTGCTTGAGATGTCTCTCCTCCTGTAGAAACACACCACCTTCGCTTCCACGTTTCCATTGGCAGTCTGAAACAGGAAACAGAAAAAAGCCTGACCACTAACCAAGAGCAGAACTGCACACTCTGAACTAGAAACTTGATAAATTATTGGGAATTTTGCACAAGAGCTACACAGCACCTGCTTTACCATCTCCAGCTAAAGCACACATTATCTAACACACAAACTCCAGCATGACCCTTTCCAGGGTAGGGAAATTCCAGGCAGTTTGGCCCTGCCCTCCTAATGGTTCTTGAGGAATCACCACTTTTAACTTACAGATCCTTCAAGGGGAGAAAAACACACTTACCTGCCATTGCAACCTATTAACAAACCACTTTGCTACTTTTGAGGTGATGCTTCTATTAAGTAGCATTCAAATGAATCTTTAAAAGCCTAATTAAAAAAACCTGTGAAATATAACAGAACTGTGATCTAGGCTGTTCTCCAAACTCTGCAGGGCAGTAGGAAGGCAAGAAAGAACCCAGCCATTATAACTTTTGCAAAAGAAACCACATGAAATTCTCTGACAGCAGTGGTGAGCTAAATAATGACCAACACACAAAAAAAATCATTAGAGAAGGAGAACCAAAGAAGCTGCGCCAGACAAACTCTATTTCAGTGACAACGTACAAAAAAAGTCAGAATATTTGAAAGATTATTTACTTAAAACTCTTAAAATGGGATAGGCGACCAAATGTAAAATGGCACCTGTCAAACAGTGAAAGTGGCTTTTTACAAACTCTAGGGGAAATAAAACTACTGGTTTGTAACAGCCCCAGTCAATTTACCATCTCTAGAATAAATTAAATAATGCAAAAGTAACTCAATAGTTGTACCTCGCTACTGAAGACTCTCTGAAAACCATAATGAAGGCATGCTTCCCGAAAGCAGAAGATAGGAATTCCCTGCTAGGAATTCTCCAAAAATTCTCCAAAAAAGGGCAATGAACCAGCAATGTGTCCACAAGGAAACAAAATAAAAATTGATGTACATGCTCATTTCTAAGATGTGAATGAAGGAAAAGTCTCAACTTTTATAATACCGGTTTTCCTAACACAAATCTAAAAACAAAAACAAAACAAACAGACACCACATACATGCACAGATACTTCCCTCACAGACCAAAAGTTTCTGGTAGAGTCTCAGAATTTCTACCCTCTTCTGGTAAATAATTCAGAACTCTTAAATTTTGAGAAACTAAAACACAAAGGCAGGAACCATCTTGTTCAAACACAGACAGGTTCCATGTAAATTGATCTGACTTATTTAATGGCCAAAATTTCATCTACACTCAGTTAAAAAGGAAATAAAAGAGCTAGGATTCATTTCAACCTGAAAGACCCATTTTTAAAGTGTAGGTCAGAGAAATCACAGCTCAAGCAAGAGTTGCACCAAGATGGGGGATGCAGGTTGAAAGTTCATCTTTTTTTAAAGGTGAGGGGGAGAATGAAAAGGAAGAATAAGAGGGAAAAACAACACTTTCCAGGAAAGTGACCAACAAACCTGCACCCTGTAATGGAATGGAATACAGACAGTGATATGTCATGGATACAGATCTACTAGAAACATTTTAAGAATGCACTCGTGTTTCTTTAAGGCAAAAGAGACTTAAAGGTATTTCTGTAAAAGACCTCCATGGGGTTACCAAGGATGTCCTAGCATTCACATTTTTATTGGTCATGAAATTGATACATTTTCTCTTCTAAGTAACTGTTTGAGAACCACAAGCTTTTCCATGACTAGTGACAGAAGAAGAATACCTGACACCAGTCAGTCAATATATACTCAAATCCAAACCAGCAATGTTACATTATTTCTGTATGGGCTGCCATATTGTCGGTGTGAAACCTGAACATGTGGTATGTTTAGGTTACAGAACGGTGTTCCCCCCTCAATCAGGTCAAACTTCAGCACTGAGAACTTCAGCTGGCTTCCCACACAGAAGCCATCACGCTTTCCTCTTCGATCCATTGAAAGAGAATTTGGCAGATCGAGTTCACTGGTCCAAAAGGACAACCAGCAAAGACAAAGTCTGAGCAAGCAGATCACAGCTGCAAATCTTTCTCCTGAGCAAGAGTCTTCCACAAGAAAAACAAAATTAAAGCTCTCCATCCTCTAGGCAAACTCTTGTATTTTATTCATATCCTGTGATCCTAGCATGGAAGTGAAGAACTGCAGAAACCTCCTGCCCTAAAGGTGGGCATAATTATCTTGAGAATGACATGCCATTGACACTGGGTCTTTTCATACCAAAGGAGAACAAAAGGTCTTAAAGCATTCCAGAAAATTATCAGAGAAGAGTATTTTTAAGCTTCTAATTACCAAAGAACTGCTAAAGAATTGTTTTGATTTTAATCAAATCAAGCAGATCATAAATTCAATTAACTTCAAAGACTTGATGGAAGAAAAATGTTTACCTTATTGAGCTCTTCTATTCTTCGTATCAAATAGGGGTTACTTGAAGAATTTTCGAAGTAGACATAATCTGACAAAAAGAAAAAAGACTCTTTAAAATATGAACTGCTAAAAATCGAATCAAAACCTTTATCAGCCTGGAGAACAAAGCACGTGATCTTTCTTCTCTCTCTGATCAGATTATTTCCACTTAGACCACACACTGTTGTCTTTACTTGCTTCCTCTTCTCATCAAGATCCAGCCACTTCTCACCAGCAATATGCGATCTCTCTCTTCCCCTCCAGTTTACAAGTATAGCTCATTTAGTTAGAATAAAAATAGTTTCTCTCTCTCATCTTTTGCTCTACTTCCTGACCTTTTACACTTATGTGATCCTAGAACGCCCTCAACAAAGCTCCGTATCGCTGTCCAGACTGGTCAGTAATACTTGTATTTTGAAGTGGGATAAACATCTAAAGTTAAAGGAAAAAAACGAGTTCTTACCAAAGGTAGTGCCTTCCAAAAAAAAAAAAATTACAGAAACATGCATGAATGCCATATAAATTATTTGGCATTAGGGAACTCCAAGCTTAAGGACTCCTTAAGAAAACAGCTGCTCATGAGCTCTGAATAGACTGGCCTTTCTTTCCCAGTACTCCAGAAGCCAAAGCCTAAGCCTGAACTGAGACAAGAGAGGGCTGAATCCACCTCCCTGCTGACAAGGTGCTGACCTTGCACACAGATCTGACAACAATTCCTTCCAGGACTATCTAAGACGATTTCCCTCCAGATTTCCCAGCTCATTTGTGTTTGGAGTAAAACACCCGTAGCCCCTGGGCATGCCTCGGGTGATCTTTTGCAGTGCCTACATCAGCATGATGCTCCGGGATGAGCAGGTGTTCAGCGGTGCAGCGACGGCTATTAAGAGTTACCCTCAATCCCCCTGAAATCCTTGTTAAAAGGGCTGTGGAAAGCACGGATACTGCTCCCTCCTCCCCAGCCCAGAGGAAGGAAAACATTCCCCAAAGGTCTCTGCTCCTGGAAAAATTGCACCAGGAGAGTTAAGGGGCCCCCTTTTATCTCTGGGCTAACCAGAAAGACATCAGGGCATTTAGCCATCACAGCCCTTCCACCTACCCCATATAACACCACTCGAGCTGCACACACACCTTTTTTCAGACTGCTGCTTTCAGCCCGTTATCCATAGGTCTCCCTGGATTTACAGACCCACCTACTGGCTGCGTGGGACACAAGAGCACAGCACTGACTGCCAGGCAAATGACCACAAGGAAGCTGCTCTTGCACTGCCTCCAAAAAACCTAAGCAACCTCTTGCCCCTTCAACAGGGCTGGCTGCCTTAGGAGAGGTTCACTAACCAGGAACCCCAGGGATTACAATCCCAAGAGTGACAATTCTTAACAAACCTACTTTCCAAGCTCTTGTCTTGTCAAAAAGGGTGCTGTTGTCAAGACACCTTGATAGTGAAGTCCCAACCTGGTCTTGGTTGGAGTGACAAGTCAAGAGTTTCAATGGTTATGCTCAGCATGAGTCGGGCTACCCAGCCACAGAGTATAACCAGGGCTAAGAAGCACTGAAATAGCACACTCCATTTTTGATATTTTCGTGCATTCTGTGCTCCAGGCCTTTCAGACTGATCATCAGCCATCTTCACACACACACTAACAAGCACCTGACTGACTCCAAAACTTTACTCCCAACTGCAGGAGTAAAGTTACTCTTAAGAGGAAAGTATACTTTCCTCTTAAGTATCACATCCCTGCAGCCTTTAAACGGGTGGAAGATCTCAAGTGAGGAATAGAGTCTGGACGTCTGGTTTGTAGAAAACTTTGTGGGTTGGTACCAGAAATGGTTAAAACACCCAAGTAACTAGATCCTAAATTTCCATTCCCAAACACTGGCTCTGTGCAGCACATCAAACAGGAAACAACAAGCTCAACATTACTATGACCAACTCTACCAGAACTCATAAAACCAAACAGATATTTGGCAGCTTCAGCAATAACAACTGCTGACTGAAATAACAATGATGGGCATTAAGCAATTTACTGATCAGCAGAGTAAAGAGAAATTATTTCTCCCACGGCAGAACCACCCATGACCTACAAGGGCACTGCAGCAGAAGATGTTGAAGCTTCAAGGTGCCTCTCCAAGCTCACCGACCACTTCTCACTGGAAGGCTCCAACAAGTGAAAAAAGGATGAGTTCCTTCCCTCCAACCCTACAATAATTCCTAAGACAACCAGCTACTCCTCACTTCAGGTACTTTGACTGAGGCAGATGCAAAAAATATTACTTTTACAAGCACTGTTCCTGGAAATTAGAAATTAAAATGAAAAATGTCAACTTATGTCTTGAAAATATAGCCTTGTCTTTAATCCCATGGGTTTCAGGTGGCTGTTACAAATGCTTATAGTTCACATAATTTTTAATCAGCTTTTTTGTGTGCATGTGCATGTACATGTGCATATATTCTCAGAGACACATTTTATACCTCAAGTGAACATTAACATGATTTTTCATGTAACTACAGTTTATTGATTGTAAAATTTGGCATGGATTTAAAGAAAGCTTATCACAGATGAATGGTTTACCAAAGAACAGCTCACAGTGGTATCCAACAGTACTGAATAATAAACCACCCCCCCACTGTCTTGGTCAGCAGCAGGAGCACCCCCAGACTCACACTGTGTGACCAACAACTGCAAAGCAAGCTCACAGGAACCACCACGTCCTGCATGCTGCTGGCAGAAAGGCAGAACCAAACCTGTCCCTCAGGATGCTCCAAAAGCTGACACATGGCAGTGCAGAGGTGCATTCCTAGGCCAGTGCTTGATGACTTCACCATGTCAAATCCACAGACCAGTACATCTCATCCATGTTTTAGACTAATTCCACAACTATGCTAAGCACTTCACCAGTAGCTATGCAACTAATGGAGATCTATTTCCCATTGCTCAAATTACCTGGAAAAGGGCTTCTTCCTCTCTGCAAGTAACGCAGAGCACGCTGCAAACCACACAACACAAAATAATGCATATCAGAGGAAAGTGTCTGCATTTTTCATAGAGATTTTAAATACTACAACTAAAATTAAAATGCTATCCTGCACAGAGAATTGTTTGAATTCCTGTTCCACATGTACAACATAGAAATTTTAAGTTCAACAAACTACTCTCCAAAGTGATGCTTGGGCTGGTGAGAACACTCTTCTGAAATTCCACGAGCAGCCAAGCCCAAGAAGACTGGTTTCCTGCACAGGAGGTTTAAAGGAGGCACACCACTGGGCCCCACTCTCCAAAACACTGCCTTTCTCCTTGAGTAGATCTTCCACTTCACCTCCAGCTTCCTCCCATGCCATGGAAGCACACCCTTTCTCATACTGCCTAGTCAACTAATATTATTCCCAGTTTGCTTTCAGGGCAGTGCCTGCAATTGCACATTGTATGTGCAGATGCATGTACACACACACACAATAAACAGAAACCTTCCACAGACTGCCAACAGTCCTGCTGTCAATGGGACACATCTGTATGTGCACAACTGCTGGGGTCCTGTACCCTGGGCTGAAAGAGGGGATGGGGAAGGAGACAAAATTATCAAATCTCTAGGCAACAGGGAGACACGCATCTCAACTCCTACTAAGAACAGGACAGAAGAGTTCACTAAAACCAAAACTAAGACCTAGGGACAGAAAAGTAGAGCCTGATAGCAAACAAAACAAGTCAGGCCCTTCAAACACAACTGACTATCTATCCTTGCTGATTTATTTGCTTTCCTACCTACAAAATTGAAGAAAAGGACTAGTCTAAAACTGCTCTGCATCCCACAAGCATGACATGCCCCCTAACCACCATAAAAAGCACATGAAGGCAATCCCTCACCACCCAGCGGTCTGAAGAGTTTCAACTCCATTATCTTCACAACAGCTGTTAGCTTCACAATCCCCAAATTAATCAGCCGTGCATCCATACCACGATCATAATTAATGGCATCACTCATGCATGTTGCAGTTATCTGTGATCAGGCTACAACAGTGACTGAGGAGTGTGGAAATACCAAAAGGCAGTAAGGCCCACCACACAGATCACCACCTTCTGACAAACTCAAAATGTAGCTCTTCCCCTTGCCTGTGCTGTTATAGAGCAGAAATACCCACATACAGAAATCTATCAAAAAAAGGCTTTATATCCCATAATACTTTTTCTGAATATGCACAACACAACTTGCCAGAAAGCAATGCTGTATTACACAGGTAATGACTGAACTGCTAGAACACACAGACACAAGTACAGCAGCTAAAACTAGAATGACAGCCTACAGGCGATGAAAATTTTCCATAAAGGCACTAAAATAACAGCTCTCAATTCACAATTAACATAACAGAGTTCCTTTTTGCTCTCGTATGATTTTAAGACATTATTGAAAAAGAGCTTCCCCCTCTGCCTTCTTCATGTCAGCTGTTACTTATGTCTACATCAGTCCATGGAAAAGAAAATCAGGAGGGGGTACAGCAAAATAAATAAAACACACTGTCTAGAGGTCATATATTTATAAGATTAGACATCTCTGAGCTACCTTATAACCTTATGGGCTTTTAGGTGATCAAGTTGCAAAAATGCCCAAAAGTATTTTTATCCTTCCCAATGCACACTTGCCTTTCAAGCTACAAGTGCTTTCTGAGGACTGATGTGGCTGAGTATTCCCTATCTTACCACCCAAAAGTCTTACACAGTGAGTACTGCACCAGCCTAGAGACGTACCCAGGATATGAGGGAGGCTGGAGCCTTCCTCTTCCCACACTCACTGCCACTGCTGGGTACAATGTGCAGTTCCAGACATGAGACAAAGAAGTAACTTCACAGTTGTAAATATCTCCCCTCCCCAACCCACAAAGCTGCTGCCCCGAATTAGAGATGAGCATCAAGAGAGTGCATAAACTTATGACGACCGGACCTATTTTATGACTTTTTTTACAGGAAATATGTGCCTCCTCATACTCTGGACTCTCCAATTCAACTTTGGGCCGGTTTCCTTAATAAGTTCCAGCTTTCAAATTATTCACCAGCTTTGTCCCTAAACTGTCGACCACTTTACATTCTGAATAATATAATCCCTCTTGGTGTGAAAGAGGAGGCTGGAGAGGCATCCCTACAAGTTCTGCAATCTCAGCTGGCAGAGCCCAAGTCCTACTGCCTTCTGGCTCTTCAAAAAGCAGCAACACTCCCAGCAGCAGTCACCCGATGAAATGTTTAGTTACAGAGCAGACAAAGTTTCAATAGAGAAAGCCTCACCAGCACAGTATTTTCATTACCAGAAAGGCAAAACTGAAATAGTTCTTTCTATTGCTAAAGGACTTATGGGGTCCAGTACATCTGGCAATACACATAAACCAGGTATTTACAAATTAATGTCTTTCATGGATCAACGAAAGTATTAAAGACATACTGTCAGCACGAGCTCAATTTTTATTTACAGGACAGCAGTATTTGTGGCTACTACATGCACTGGATGCATCAAGCTGAGGATGAGGCAGCACAGGCTATGGGAAACACCACCACTACCACCCAGCTCCTTAAAAGAGATGTGTAAATGCCAAGCACACAGACCTCTGAAATACCTATAGCCAACTAGTGAGGGACACGGCAAAAGTAAACACCTCCTGCAGGAATCTCCCCTCCACACAGTTAACAGCAAACCACCACTAAATTTACCAAGGATAAGTTGAAGTACCCCAGTTTAATCAAGCCAGCTTTGCTCTGTTACTTTAGCAAGGATTATCTACACATTCACATGGTAAACAAAATGTTCATATTATATTCTCCCCCAAAAATCCAGATTCAATACTACCCAAAACATAAGTCAAAGGAGAAGCAATTCATGGCAGGATCCATGTAACAGGACTACAGCCTATGCACAGGCCTATAAAAAAGTTGATACAATTGTTTATCCATGCCAGCTCCTATAGCAAGAGTTATTGCAACAACACCCCAAACAACAACAAAAAATCCCCCACCAAAACATCAAACTCTGAAGGACCTGTAATAATTATAAACAAAAACTGAAGTACATTCCATACAGAAATCTACTCAAGGTAAGACATAATCTATCTTTTTGAAGTAAAAAGAAAAATAAATCCAAGTTAATGACATGCAACTTGCTTGGACAAACTGTTGATTACTTGATCCAGTTTAAACTCTGAAACACTATAATATTTGGAATTTCCCAGATGGCTTCTGTTTTTTGTTTTCTATCATGTCAAGGGAGGGGGCAAGAAAAATTCCTGTCCAGCCATCTTGTATCATTTTTTGCCTGATTCTTAGTGAAACAAGGTTTGTGCAGCTCCATTATCCATGCATTACTTCCTCCCTATTAACTCCTGAACCCTTCGTTCAGACATTTCACAGACGGACAGAAGTCTCAAAGATAATTAAGTTCTGATCATTGTTCCCTATATAAAAGGCATAGATACAAAAACTACAAGAGAAAGTGAGAAAGGTAAGACAGAGATATGAAATGGTTCCTGTTTCAGAAACAATTAACAGACTAGGTTTTAAAGGAAATCACTGGAGATTCCACAGTGTTTGGAGGAATTATCAGAAGTCCTTGCCTTCCGATGCACCTCTCAACTCCCCTGTTGTCAGGGCTGCTCAAGGCTGATCCTGGGCTCAGTTAACTTCTAATCTGATTCACAATGGCCAGGTGTGCTCCTAAATATTTCCCCTCTCTGCCAGGGAAGAAGGCAATTATTCTGCCCCACAGCAATCACCTAGGGACTGAAGAGCTCAGCTCTGCATGAGGCCCAAAGCTCATACAGATGTTACCTTTCCCAGTAAAAGTGTAAAATTCCAAAGTAGGGGGGGAACTGAAGAAAGGGACAAACAACCTCATGGAAGAAAATCCACAACTTTTAGATTGTCAATATCCTTATTTCTGTTCCTCAAAGCACTGTTGGCTGTTTTCACTTGCAGACATCTATGGGAAAAAAACCAAAGGACAGGAACATGCTGGTGCTTTTGACAAAGAAGTTATGGGTGTCAGCTGTACTTCATGGGTCACTCTTAGGTAAGAACTGTGCCATACTTGAGTAACTGCTATTAGGGATGCCACCCCAAAGGAGACAAAAAGTCTGTACAAAAAGACTAGAAGAGAAACCGCAAGAATCCTGGAAATAAAATTAAGCTTCCAAAGCACTACCCTGACGACAAAGAAGCAATTTTACTGTTAGAAATCAATTATATGGCAGTTCAAGAAAACCAATTTCAATTAATCTACTCCCAATATTCCAGCTACAGCTAAGGCACATTTGCATGTGGCACTGACACTTCAGGTTCACTGGGTCAATTCCCTCCAGCTTCCTGCAGGACAAGCCTATGCTAAGCATTCCTGGAGAACCACTTTTTTTATTCTGTGCTTTACAGGAGATATCAATGCCTCTTCTGCCACTTCAGTTCCCAAGAATGTAGCCATACAAACGTTTTCTACAGTAGCAAAGTTTTGAGCCTATGTAATTTCAGCTGCATCCAGTGCCATTCTTTGTGCGTCAATACCATGGAAATAGTTCAGACTTAAAAAGAGAAAAAACTTTCCCCAAGGGCGTGTTGTAAGGGAAGACCAGGATGGTCTAATTTACAGAAGAGTCACTTGAGCAGACAGAGAAACTAGTGAGAGAGTTCCTTAAATCATGGGGGAGTATTTGGAGGGGGTAGGGGGAATGGAAGAGGAGTATCCTCAAGCTACACCCTAACAACAATCACCATCTGTAGCAGCCAAGAACACAGCCTGTTCCGTTGTAATTCTCATTGCTAAGGACAGAAAAGAAAAGCATTATTTTCCAAAAGATATTTAGGCAGCAAAGAAGACAACAAGAAACTAGCATCGTGTTCCCTGCAAGAAACTCAAAGTTGCAAAACAAGAACCTCTGTAGTACTCAAGAGACCAAGTTTGGCATCACTCTTGAGCAACAAACAAACTAAAAAAAGTTGTATATCTTGTTTGGGTTTGCTTTCTTGTTTAAAAGCAACACTGAACTTCAGTTTGTCAATGTGAATTAACTGAATAGTATGACATAGTATGACAATATACTAAGTCCAAAGGTAGGGGTTTCAGTGCCAGATCAGAAACACCAGGGCTTCACAATGCAAAACACTGACAAAGTGTAAACTCCTGCTAGCGTTTCTGCAGATGTTTCTTCAAACAAGAGTGCCAGTGAAGCTGATTCATCCCCGCCCTCTCATACCACCCCCTCAAGTTGTGACAGCCTCTCCCTGGATGGCAGAAGGCCTGCACATGGTAAACCCAGTTAGGCACTCACACGGGTCAAAAAACTGTCTCCAGCCAAACTAATCCCTGCCCAGCTCCACTGCACAGCCAGGCCAAGCCGTGTAAGCCCCACAGAGGAAGGAGAGGACAGCTACAATTGCTTCAATGGACACTCAACCAAAAGAAACATCTTAAATCAACACTATCAAAAGAAACATCCACAGAAACTGTCTCACTTGGCTGGTTCAAATTTGCTCAGATGTTGACCACTTAACTCTGTAAGGACAAGCCCTGTGCTAAACCAGGAGTCATCTGTACACACCACACTAACGTTATGCTTTGTCAAGTGTCATCTGTCCTACATCTTGCATGAAAGCATGAAGTCCCCAAATTAATCAGAGCACATTGTGTGCAATTTAACAGAAGCATTACCATTACTATGGGCCACATCTGACACGGATCATGATCTGGCAATGCACAGAACCAGAGCCACGGAAACCCAGGCATCACGAAGACTCAACAGCTTGCAAGTAACACACGTGTAAAGGACTGGAGAAGCCCAAATCTTTCCCCCACTTGCAAACTCACTTTAAAGCCACCAACTAACTTCTTTGCTTTGCTTCACTGATCAATGCAAAGTAAAAATTATCTCACAAACACTTCTTCTTCCTAAAGGTGGTCCAACCAAAGAGCTGGAGGAGAAGAACATGTGCATGGTTTCTTTGGAGCTGGGCTACAGCCCAAAAGCTTGACCAGTACTTTGCAGGTCCTTCCAGACAAGGAACCATTCCAGACCTTCAAAGACACTCTGAAGCAGGGCCTTTTTGTATACTGGATTTATGGTGGTGAGCTCCAAAGACCTTGAACCATAATACCTTACAAGAGCACCTTTCCCAACAGTTCCAGTGACTCAAACCTCATGGGAAACTGAGGCAAAGCAGCTGCAGGGCTTGGTCACTCACCTGCTTGGGGATTAAAAAAAAAAAAAATAACATGCTTGGAAAGCAACAAGATAGAGTGTAAAAAACACCTTATGTGGTGCAAAAGTAACATTGATTTCACAGGTTACTTTTTGCCAGCAGATGCCCAGAACTACCAGAAGCCAGCCTCCAACAGCTCATACCTTTGCTTTCAAGCAACCCCAAACTGCTAAGGAGTGGTTTATAAATCATATAAAAAACAGCAACCACCTCACTCTCCCTACTGGGGAGACTATGCACCCTATTTCTTTGAAGAAGTCAGGATGCTTAAACATCAAAAGCTGCTTGAAAAACAACTAGAAGTGAAAGGAACATCTTTGATATTCACCAAAATCTTACTACTTAAACAAAACAAGTTTTAAGAGTCTTTTTTCCACAATTTTTTATCGAGTGTCTTTTATTCACCATCACTGAAAGGCAAAACACAGAGGAGCAAAATGGGGACTGCCAAGGAGGGCCTCAGCCACGCCTCAGACCTCCAGCAGTGCCCCATGCCCAGCCCTCCCAGAACGCTGCCCTGGCACTGTCTCCCGCCCACCAGCCCAGGAACTGCCTCAACTCACCAACAGAGCAGAAACAAGCTTAGTCCTCTCACTCCATTGTGCCAGCTGCAAATGGTCTGCAGCTATCACAAACCCAGAGCTGTCACAGCTCTAGCCCCCAAACACACCTAAGCTGGCTGACAACACTCTCCCCCATGCAGCATTTCCCAATAAAAGGCTAAGGAATGCTGAAGCAGTCTGATAGGGGGAGAGGGGAAAAGGAAGGGAAGGAAAGGAAGACTGCAAAACATGCAAGATAAACTTGTGTAACTAGAAACAATGAAAGGAAAATATGAAGAAACCCACTGCCTAGCTGTTGCTGAAAGGTGATAAAGCTAGAAGCTGTCCTAAATTTATTAGGGCAAATGACCCCAGAAGCCTATTGGTAATTTCCAAGCATAAACTCTCATTTTTATCTTTATAGGTTATTTAATACCTCTCTCCACTAAACCCATTCTCAGCTCAGGTTACCTGTAAAGTTAGAAAACAAAAACCCAGCAAGCACAAAACAAGGATATTGCACAGTAAGCCCTCCTGTCACCCAGAACACATACACACTTACAACAAAGCAAGGGGACAGGAGAAGGTTTATAAGTGATTCTGCAGTTAAATGATCTGAATTTGCTCCAGATTCGGACTCAGTAACATGTTTTATGCAAGCATCCTTAATAGCTCTCAGTTCTTTACCAGGAAAGCTCAAACAATTATTACTGACATTACTGTGATGCCAAGAGGACTGATGCACCATCCCTGTGCTCACAGCAGCACTATGGAAGCCAAGAGCTATAGACTGCCACAAGAGCCTGGATGCCAAGTGGGAGTATGGAATGGGATGGGGGCAGGTCAAACCACAGTCCCCAGCCATGCATTAACAGCACCCTGTGATAGCAGAGAGATGATGTCAGATTACCACTCTTAAAAACTGTGGGGATTACACTGAAGTAAGATGTGTGACTGCAGCACAGGCAGACAGACACACCACCAGCAGCTATAAAGTAATAGCCAGTAAGTTCTGGAGCTTCAGCCTCCAGCACAATGGAATAAAGCTGCTGTGAACCCTGAGTGCCCACATCAGGCACTGTGGGTCATCACTTTCCTCACCTTAAAGGTGTTAGATGCAGCAAGTACTTCTATGCTTAACTGACTTGTGATCAGATCTCCCAATGACATTTAAACATACCTCACATGTACCACAGACTCAAAAACAGTGATAATTTTGTAGCTAAGCATGCTCCCAAACAAGAGGGTAACCCGTGAAAGTAAAAAACTCATAAAAGATTCCGTCTGAAAGCATAAACTGACATTTGTCTCAGCAAAAGTGTTGTCTTCAGTAGTTTTTCCTCCATCCTTCCTATCTGTTCTTTCCCCATCCCCTTGTTCCCTGCCCTCCTACTGAGCCCATTCAGCTGTTCACACAGTCCCACAGTGAATCAGATTGGGTAGTTGATGCAAGATTAAAAATAATCCAGGAAGAAACAAAAAGTGAGGAGGAGGGAGGTGGAAAAAATTAAGTTCCTCAAATCAATGCAAGATGAAAATGCAAAAAATCATTGTTTCATTGCATCAAGGGAAAGCCATAGGGGCATAAACATGCAGTGGGGCTCAGTCAATTGCCACCACTAAAGGAATACTTGTCACACCACAGTTAAGCTCTCCTGGAGAAGGCAGAGACAGAATACCTGCTGGAAAGTCTCTTGATACCAAGATGACCTGCTCCCTCCAGGCAGCTGACACACTCTTCTGAAAGCACAGCCTGGCACTAGCTAGAACAATGAACATCTCTCTCCCACGTGCATTTTTTCATCAGAGGCCCCATATTCCAGCTCAGAAGTCCCAAGCTTCCCTGATCTGGTGTTTATCCAACATTCCCTGTGATTGTGCAGGCTGCCAGTCTGCTCCATGAAGAAGCAAACCAGCCCACCATATGACTCCTTCCAAGTGAAAGCAGTCCACTTTCTTCATGTTGCCATTTGTTTCATGGCTGTACAGCAGCTGTTAAGAAAATCTTCACTTCTGCTACACTGGAGACAGGCAATTCCAGGATTTCCCACTGGCCAACAACTAAATCCCCCATTTCATTTTGATTATATTTTGATACCCTGGCATTCTTCCTCACACATTTCCAAAGTTTTACATCCGCCATGCACTGTGCTAACTTGTGACAGTCCCATTTGTATTGGAAACCAACTCCCTTCCCATCAGAAACCTACCAGGAGAAATTTGGCAGGATCCAGCAGAACCAGTTGCTCTCTCCAAACGACGACTGGATGCCACCGGCCAACTCATACACAGAGCCTGACAACCATCCAAGGGGCAGCTCCTAAGCCCCCCAGCACAGCCACTCTGCTTCTCAACACAAAGGGGAAGACTCCAGCCCCCACAGCACAGGCTCCTCAGCTCCTCTACCCAGGAACACATGAAGAGAACAACACACTTCATGTCCACTTGTTGTCAACCCACCACTAGCTTCTGAAAACAAAAATTCATGGTGTTCATGACCAGGCCTAAAGCGGTGACCATCCTTTCTGAGTGAACATAGACTTCCAGGAGCAGTATTGATCTGTAGTGAGCAAGCTGCTTTTGGCAGCTGTTCGGTCTGGAGTTCACGCAGCGCATCCGATAGTCACAAGTGTAATAAGAGATTATCTGTGGTGTGTTTGTCTTCCAGTGGGAAGTGTATGAAATGACTGTGCACAAATCCCATTCCTGATTTAATCCTGCCCTGGAGTTCGCACACAACTTCAGTGCACAAAACCATTAGTGGGAGACAGCAGCACCAGAGGTCAGAAACAATCCGATAACACACACTTCCTGGGCTCAGGCTGAACAGAGCGCTCACACAGGAACAGCTGCATCCATCTGTATGTTGATCTTGGTAATACATCACACCAAGACTTCATCCATATGGACCATAACAGAGCACTGTAACCTTGGCTATCAGCCAGCTGCCTTGCCCTCTGCCCAGAAAGGCTACAGAGAAAATCCTGGGCACCATTTCCAAGTGTAAGAAGGACAAAAAGGTAACCGAGACTGGCTAAAATGGATATTCCAAAGGCAAATCGCACCTGACCAACGTGACTCCCTCATCTGGGACAAAGAGACTGGCTCTGTGGCTGAGGGAGAGCAGGGAGTGTTGGACACCTTGACTTCATGTCAAAGGCCCTGCTGAGCCTCCTACAGCATCCTTCAAACAAAAATGCTTAAAAAACTGGATGATAAAGGTAGGGGGGAAACCATAACATCAGGTTTAAAGGATCACAATCAGCAGTTACAACCTCCACTAGGCTGCTGGTTACTAATGGCATCTCTCCAGGGTCAGCCAGCCCTGCTTAGAAGCAGGGATAGGATGAGGGATAACAGGAAGGGGGACCCCAGTTGGAACAAGAGAAAATCCATCTAGGCACATGGAAATAAATATTTTCTATAAGCATGGTCAAACACTGGACAGGGCCCAAAGTAAGGGTGGCATCACCATTCTTAGAGCCTGGGATGGATACAGCACTGAGCACTTGGATCTACCAGGGCATTTTCTAGCAGGAGGTCAATCTGGAGACCTCCAGAGGTGCTTTCCCACCTTCTGTGGGATGCACAGTACAGATTTAGCCATACAAAATGCTAAGAGACGACACTTCCCACAAGACTTAGCCATTCAAAATTTCCAGGAAACAATTCCCTTTGCCAGTCACACCAGGGTACATTTCCACAACTCATCTTGCCTATCACTCTACTCTCAGCATCTCCAAACCAACATAATGCTACAGGTACACTAGCAGCTTGGGGCAACCCAAGACACAAAGCTGGGACAGACAAGAGTCAGCTCTTATACCTCTGTGAAACCAGGTGTAACCAGAAAAAAAGTACGAACATGACAAAAGAAGTGGTGTTTTTCAGAGTAAAAAGTAAGGCTAGGTCATAAGAGCAGAAAGAACAGAAAGTAGTTGTGGATGGAGAGCAGCCAGACAGGATGGCTTGGCCACCTTTACCATATTTTTTCTCTTGTTTACTTTACTTCAGTTTTGCAGGACTCCACAAGAAACGGCATTTTGAAAAGGAGGGAACTCCACAAAAACATGTTCCTGTACAGCCTATAGTCCTGGGGAGAAGGAAGCTACACAGAACAGCTTTTATGAAGGAAAATGGCTGAGCACAAATTCACACCAGACCACCCTCACAGTCCCAAATCCCGTTGCCTCTCCTTTCTCTTCACGTGAGCCAAAACAAAGGACAATCACACAGGAGCACAACCCTGAACAGAAGACTAATGGGAAAGCACACAACAAAACAGCAAGGGTGGAAGGGGAGGCCAAGATCTGCAGGACGTGCCTCACACCAGCCTCCTGGTCTACCAGCAGCCTCTGCCCATCTTTGTGCTCCTTATCTCAGCAACTCCTCCTGGGTCCCCACCCCGACAACCTCGCATGACCCCCCCATTCGAGCAGCCTCTCCACGCCAGGCCCCATCCCGGGGCCTGCCCCATCGCTGCTCTGCTCCAGCCCCACTCACCCATCCCACCCTGCCCCAGTCCCGGATCTGCTCCAGCCCCCAGTCCCCACCACCTGGAACCTCACACGCCTGGTCTCCCCACACCGCCGTGCTCCGTGCGGCCCCACGCGGCTGCTCCCCCTCACCTCGGCCATCCCGCTGCGCCCACCGCCCCGGCTCACCCAGCCCCGGGCGCAGCGCCCCAGCTCGCCCGGCACCAGGCCCCGCAGCCCTNGAGCGAGGCGGAGGGCGGGGCGGCGGCCCGGGCCCGGCGGCGGCGGTGGCGACGACGACGACGGGAGGGAAGGCAGGAAGGAGGTGAACGAGCCAGAGCCGCCTGCCCGCGGCGTGTGAGGGCGGCGCTCGGGCCTGCGAGGGGAGGGACGGGACGGGAGCGAGCGGGGCTGCGAGCGGCACGGCCTCCTCAGACACACACAGGGGGAGTGACTGTCCGTACACACAGACACACAGACTGCCTGTACACAAACACACAGAGAGCACCTCTGCTCACACACACACCACA